>AYEL01048071.1:0-25529 GCA_000484575.1 Olivierus martensii
AATAATGCTCTAAATATTTTATAATTTTACCAGTTACAGTGCTATACAGTATGTATATGTATTTTTAAACATTACGTTTTAACTTTATTTTTGAAATGCTTGTTAAATCATCATGAAATATTTATTTATTTGAATATATAAATTAAGCTAAAGTACATAATTTATATTGCATAATGTTTTGAAAAATTGTCAATTTTATAAAAAATAAGGTATATAGTATATATACAATATATACACATACATAAAAGCATACCACATATAAAAGCATACATACGGTACATATATACATATAACAACTGTCTGTGATTACAATTTGATCTTGATATTGTTGTATTACATGATCAGTATAATTAGATATAAAATGAACTTGTTTATATATTTTGATTATGATTACTCATATAATTGCTATGAAAATTATTAAAATAAACATCACATTTTTAATTTGAAATGTTTTTATAAAATTATAAATACTTTATTAAATTATTCATTTCAATTATGATAATATAACCTAGTGTATCAAATATATAATGAATTTAAAGACATAATCAAATTAATTTTATAATAGTATAATTAATAATCAAATAATAGCCAAACATAGGCCAAATAAATTATCATCAGTAAGGTTATTTGGCCTCTGTTTTGCTATTTGAACTTAAAAGTTTTCATTTGCTGATATTTGTATAGAAATATGAAAACTCAAAAAGAGTATGTATAAATATAAGTATCAAACAGAAGAAAACTTTTATTACATGAAGTGTTTTCAATTCTACACAATGGATTTTTAGTTTTATATTCCACTGGAAAGGGAATCAAAAAGAAAACAAATGTTCTGATAGTATTGCTATGGAATAGAATTAAAATATTCATAAAACTAAATGTTTTAGAGAGTGAAATCAAATCTAATAATCAAAAATTATATATAAAAAATGGCATTTGATAATTATTAAATTAGGTTTTACAAAAAGAGGAAGATATACAAAGCTTCTCAATGCTAGTTAAGAATAATTTGAAAATTTTAGAAAACCATCAAAAGAGATATTTGGTTTTAAAATGAAATAATGCCATTTTGCATCTTCTAAAGAAAATTGTCACACAAAGAAGATTGGAAAACTATTTTGCACAAGATATATGAAATGTAACTTACAAAATAGATTATTTGAGCATTAATAAGGAAATGAAAATTTGAATCCTGCTTTTTGCCTCTAGAATAGAATATGATATGAACAACAAATAGAGGTTATGCAGATAATATGTTCAAGAGTTTGATGGCAGTGCAGATAAATATATAACAGTATTTTACTTATTTGTAAAGTAGGCAGATCATTGTATGTAATTGATTATTTGATCCATTTACTCTTTCTACTGCTTGGTTTGGTATGGCATGTACAATTTTTATACCAAAATACTAAGCTAAAGGGCATATTTTTAATCTTTAGGACAAAATTTATCAAGAATTTTTGTATTAAAGATTTTATTATATATGTTGTTAATAGTTAAACAATCTAATGATCATATAACTTTTCTTATAATCTTTTAATAGTAAATTAGATTTTATCTTTATAAAAAAGTTATTTTCACAAATGTTTGTAAATTTGTTCTGCAGCAGCACTATATTACTGCATTTGTTTTGTTTTTAATTCACTTCTCAATAGAGTATAGAATTGAAGATCCATTGTGTGTTTGAAAATGTTTCTTATTAAGAGTTTTTCTCATGTTTATTGCTTATATTTCATATATGTTTTGTTTTTGTAACAGGATGAGTTTCTATAATCAGACAACTCATTTTATAGTTTATTTGACAGATAATTATATAAATAGAACTAGAATTTTTACTTAAGGACAGTATTATTTTAAAAAATCAAACATTTTGTTTTATTTTAGGCTTTGTTTTATATGCATTTTTGTGATTTATTTAAATAATACATTATATATAAAGTGGCCAAAAAAGATAGCTGAAACTTCATCTACAAAATATATATATGCATAATGTTTAGAAGCATTACAATTAAAACTGTAATTCATTAAAATATTTTTAGAATATTTTATATGAAAATGATCTTAAAATTTTGATTTTTAAAATAAAAATAAGATTAAAAATTAGAAATATATATTTAAATTTAATATTTACTGATGATAATTTTTTTAAGCATTAATTATAAATAACATTAATAGTGAAATAATAATTTGATATAATGCTAATCAATTGTCTTTTTTTGTTGGCTACAAAAATATGAAAAAACTATAGTAGAAAAATTAAGTATATTCTAATTTCATTTTTTTATTTTTTTAATATTTAAATAGTATTAAGAATTTAATAGTGATAAAGAAAATTGTATTTATATAATTAAAATATTTTATAAGCTATTTATTGTATTGATTAAAATATTTTATAAGCTATTTATTTTATTGAATTAATCTCAATAACATAAATCAAAACAGTAACTGTTTTGTTTGATTGGAAATATTTGAGTCTATGATGTTATATATCAAAAGAGAAAAAGCAGATTGAGATTGAGAAAAAATAATTTGTATCATATTTGAATCATTAGTATTTAATATATGAATTTTTTTATGCTACAGATACAAAAATGGTACAGATACCATTAGAGACTTTTTTAAACTTACATTTAAGATTGCTGAATTGATTAGTTATCTGATAAATTACAGGTATTCTCCTATTTACATGTATCAGATTTCTGCAAATTCAACTTTATGTAAACTGTTTTATAAATTTTTCTTTTTGTGATATAATTTACAGAATATAAACATATAATATATTTATAAGTACAAACATGTTGATCTAAAACATTTTAAAGTTCAGGTTACTTGGTTTATTTTATGGTATATATATTGTTTGTTGATTTTAAGTATTGTATTACTTGTATGATATTGTTCCATGCAGTGTTTCTCTCTTTCAATAAAGATATAGTATAACAATAACTTCATGAAAGTGTAAATTAAGCAATTTTTGTCTTAGAAATGCTTGATTCAGAATTTTTGTGAAAAGCTAATTTTTTCAACTTGTATAAAATTTTGGTTATATAAAAACCTTCAGTTCCAATTATTTATGTAAACTGGAGAATGCCAGCATATATATGTTATATGTAATATGCAGAAAATTTAGATTTAGAAATTTTTGAATTTATTTTACAATATTGTTAAATATTTGAATTATAAATGACTTAATTTATATATAAAAAGTTCAAAAATTATGATAAAGAGCACAAAAAAACTAATATTAATCATCAAAACATTAATTCATATCAAATAAAAATTAACAAAATATTTTAATTAATTAAAATTTCAATAATGTAAATGATATGTTCTGAATAATGAAAGTACAAAATAAATAAAATAATAATGAAATTTTTTCTTTTAAAATATTTCTAATTTTACTTTGCTTTCCTATTATTGATCCATAAGATTGTATTGTCTCTAGAATAACAAGATTTTTGTTATATTATAAAAACTTTAATAATAAAATTTTTAAAATAGACAAATCACATATGACATTCAATTTTATTTATCAGTATAACAAGTATAGGATGTCCTCTAGTTATGAATTTGTTTTTGAAGATCATAACACAAAAATTCATTTTCATGGCATCTTAAGTTACCAATATATATAACATTGTATACAAGTGTATTACATAATATATGCTACTTATTGGACCAATTAGCAGTATCTTAAATTGAAGTTTCTGAAATAAATGTCTGATTATAGTATGAATATTTGATGGAAATTCTACCATCTTAAAATACTACATTAGCATTTTAAATGCTATATAATATAATATATTCACCTTCTAGATCATTTCACTATGGTAACTTTTTTAGAATTTTTGAATTTTCAAAAATATGAAAATAGCATATGTATCTGAATATAATATTTCATAACTAGAGGACTACTTGGAAGCCTAATTGACAAAAATCAGGACTTTCATTTGAAAACACTTTGTATTTATAAACTTAAATCACTTTTTTAAGAATAAAATTTGAGCAATTTTATATTGCATTTTTGCCTCCAAATAGAGCATATTGTATTTGTATCAATATTGACAGTGTCAATTTTTTAGCATTTCTCTAATTAACATTTTTATACAATAGAAAATATTAAATTGTTTTCTCTTTTTTACGATATTGTTATGAAATTTAGAATTTTTATTATATTATTATAATAATAAATTTGAATAAACAAAATCTAATGATTTTTATGTTAAAATCATATTATAAACACACTAGATTTAGCTAGATTAATAAAATGAATAAAAGATTGTATTGAAAAGAGAGTAATTTGTCTGTCAACTTTGAAAGATATCAATATTGAGATATTTTTCATGTAAATGTCCAAATGTGGAATGCAATATGAAACTGCAATATGTGAAAGTATTTTAAACCACTAAATGTGTTTAAGAAATATGTAACATGTTACATATATTCAATTTTACAAAATGTTTTCTATTGTCATTGCCCAAGTGCAAATTTTGTATTCTTTGAGTCTTTTAGTAATGGAGATTTTGTATTAAATAATAATAATAATAATAATTAATTACTGCCTCACACATGTTATATATATTTGTAATTTTATTTTGTACTATTTGTATGTATGGAACTTTATGTAAAATGAATATCTTTTTTTAAAATGTTGTAATGATGAAAGTACAAGCAAAACATTTGTCTTAATTTATATATTTGCTTTATGAAATAACTATTATCCAGTGCAAAAATTGTCTCTTTCAGTTTAAAATATCCATAAAGGTTGTATAGTGACATGTAATATATGTATGTCATTAAAACACCTCATTCTTGTGGATTGTTCTTCATAGAAATTATGAAAAATAAAAATAGTTAGATGTAATTGTTAAATGACTGTGTGATTAATAATTTACAAACATTATAACATGCAGATACATTTTCAATTTTTTAATGGGCATTGTTTTTTTAGCATTATCCATTTAAATAATGATGATATTTTGTTATATTTAACAATATATAAGTTTCTTCTCAATTTTCAATAAACGTGATATGTTGTTATTAAAAATATCTTAACTTTTGCATTGCTTTTGCAATTTCTTAACATTTTTCTGTTCTTGTGATTTCTTGCTTTTTTGCTTTCTAAAATATTTTTCTTAATAATTCAAGAATTTATTTCACTTCTTGAGAACAAAAGCAAAACTGAGAGACTTTTTTCAAATTTAATTTTATTTTTATATGAAAATCATTAACTAACTCTATTTTCATTAAATCTCTCTCAAAAAATAAACTGAAAAGACCACAGTATACATCTTAGGCATGAGTTAGGAGAAAAATCTTGATATTATTGATGAGGAATTTACCTATGTTAAGTTGGATACAATTTAAATTGGACAAAGATCTACTCTATTTTTATTTGGTTTTGCTTTTATTTTTATCAATAGTCTCTTATTGTATCTCAAATAACAAACTTATCATATTCTAATCTTATTCAGATCTAACATATCCTGATGATAAGAATGAGAACCTAGATTTTACCCCTTACATGCTTTACCAGTTTTAATTTTATGAAATTCATTACAAAAGTATATATTATAATAGAAAAAAATCTTGAATGAGGTACATATATGTCTGCTTATCATTAAATTGGCATTTTTATTAATGATTTAAATTGGCATTTTTTGCAATATAATAGAAATTTAACAATTTTATTTCTGAATTTTGTTAGTTAGAATAATTGATTAAAATAAATTTTTATTTGTTTGTGCTCGTTCTGAATAAATGCTGTTATAGTTGTCTTTCAGTTAACACAAAGTAATGGATTGAACATTATGTAAATAAATATATCCCAGAAGTTTATTTGGTATGTTCATCTTACTCAATTATACAGGGTGTCCCAAAAGTAAGTATCTATTTTTGTGAAATAGGACACTTTTTTAAAAAAACTCAAGTCTGCTAATGTTTATCATGTTTAAAATGTGCTAAAAGTGTACTAAAGTGCTTCAGAATGTATTTCGCAATCCTAAGGATAGATTTGAAATTTGCAGGAATATCGATGGAGCACATGTGAAAATTTTCGATAAAGTTTTGACATAAGATTTATAACTTTTTTTTCTTTATTATTTTTTATGAATAAATCTTTTTTGTAATCATAATTAAGTTGCAAAAATAGATAAACAAAATTTTTTTTTTTTATCAAAATAATTACAGTAGTTAATTTTGGAATACACAAATTTCTGAACACCCTGTATTATAGAAAAATTTTAAATATTCTTCTCCTTTTAATAGCAGTGTATGCAAATATCTAATAACCGTACTAAATTAAAAATAGATCTTTATAATGTTACATTGAGCAATTAAATAAAATTTTATATTTAAGAGTGCGAATTACAGTAAACACTTTAAAATCCCGTATCCTTGGCCATCGAAAAGTGCCGGATTCTAAACCAATAAGTAATATAAAAATGTTTCTAAATAAATGGGAAAAACTAGAGTGATCTTTCAATAATAATTATTTTGTTAAATACACCTAGCCCTTGATTGGCACGGCACTGAATTTACACGGTTTTTAAATGAAAACAAAAAAAATTTTTTTGGTTTTGATTGTTTTTGCATTATGCCATTTATAAATTAAATTAAAAGACATATTGTCACGTTTTGTGGGTTTACGAGTTCGTACAGATTAATAGAGAGTGAATACAGCTATATTTCGTATAGTCCAATTTACTTATACACAAAACAAAATAATCTTGTTTCACTATAACTAAATACAATACAAAGTCTGATAATTATCTCATACAACACTAATCTGTCTTTAATTCAGAATAAGTTCTTCTTAGTCCACTTTCACAATTTATCGCTAACTTTTACTATCCAAATCTTGCAGTCAACTAAACTCAACTCAGGCTTGCAGCTCCCTTATTTCTACGGAATATTGTTAAATTTTTTTTTTTTTTTGTACCTTATTCGGTATTAAATAATGTTTTTCGTTTTCAAAAACAAATTGAAAAAGTAAAAGCATTAAATTGTCTCTAAAAATTAATGAACCAATCCCCCTTTTTTTTCTTTAATCCTTATGTTCTTTATAACCGTGTAAAATGAGATATCCTCGACTTTTATCTTCCTTAGATCGATTTACACGGTTTACAGTTTAACTGAACATAGTTAGATCGATTTACACGGTTTACAGTTTAATTGAACATATTCTTCTATTAGATTTACACAGTTTACAGTTTAATTGAACATATCCTTCTATTTTGTATGAATTCTCATGGTTTACAATTTAATTGAACATATCCTTCTATTTTGTATGAATTCTGCGGTTTATAGCAGTTTCGGTTTGCACAATTTTTCCAGGAACGTATCTACTGTGTAAATGGTTTCGGTTTGCACAATTTTTCCAGGAATGTATCTACCTTGTAAATCGAGGGCTGAGTGTATGATTCTGGTTTGCACGATTTTTCCAGGAACGTATCTACCGTGTAAATCGATTTAGTTTCGGTTTGCACGATTTTTCCAGGAACGTATCTACCGTGTAAATGAAGGGCTGAGTGTACGTTTATTACTTTATTAAAATAAATGTTGTTATATACACAATAAGAGTACTTACTGATCTGTTCCTAAAACTAGCAGAAATTTTTTTTGTAGAACGATTAATGAATTGTAATGAAAATTTCATGGCTAAACACAGGAATAGTGAAAATGAATTTTAGTTGCGACAATAGGAATTGATACGTCTACAATGGAGGAAGAAAATGTAATCTTAGCATATTTTGGCTCCAGGTTTAATTTATTTACCTTTTGATTCCATCCTATAAGTTTAATTCGGTTTTGCTTTCACTTGTGGCCTCAGTAATATGGAGTGGTCCCGTAAGAAGCCACCTGGTCTGGTTGAGAATCATTGATGTAGACTACGATTTTCCGTCCCAACTGCTCTTTTATATGAATTAGTAGTTCCGATTTGAAGAAGCACGTTTAAATGAATATATGGCGTGGTCCCGTAGGAAGCCACCTGGTCTGGTTGAGAATCATTGATGTGTAGACTACGATTTTCCGTCCCAGCTGCTCTTTTATATGAATTAGTAGTTCCGATTTGAAGAAGCACGTTTAAATGAATATATTAAATAATTTTTGACAACCGCGGACAAATATCTATACGACTTATTGCGCAGCAAACACGAAAATCCGCTTTTTGAACTGCCGACTTTTGTTTTTAATTATATTTGCAAAGTTTTATTTTTTATTTTCTTTTTGGAAAATATATAGTATTCGAAAACTGGGATGTGTGGAAATAACTGATGCTTTTAAAACAGTTCTAAAATAATTGTTTCTGCATTATAACACACGTAATTTTTGATATTAACAAAACATGAAAAACAATCTAGATTTTTATATGTTGATAATGATTTCATCAATATTCTTGGTCTTAAACATATGTTCTTGGTTTCGCCAATATTCTTGACAAATATGTACAGTATCATGTAATGATATTGTACATGTTTGTCAATATAACTTCCCTGTAAATCTTTGTTTTGCAGGCAAGTTACATTAACGGAGAAAGTGTCTTCTGGACGTCAGAAATGATAATCTAACTAAACTTGATCATAAAATTTAGTTTGATTCGTTTTTGAATATTCTTCAAAATATAGCCATTCTTAGATTTTTCGTAGGAAGCAGTGCAACCTGTTATAACAAAAACAGGCCATAGACAGCAGTGGAATTTAAACTTAGATATGTTTTCAGTAAAAAAAATTTCTATATTCTGTGACTAGAATTAATTTTTAAAAAATTTCTGCATAAATCGTTTTGCATTTGATATGTAATAATAGCTAAGCAAGCTAGTATCACTCTGCACCAAATATACTTGAATAAAGTGTTATTGATATAGAAAACGAAAGAAACTCTAGGTCATGAATTTCACCTTTCCTCTATAAAGAACTCTTCGGGAACAGCAACTTTGTAATTTATTTAGAAATAAAATTTTATTTCTAAACAGATTGCACAAATCGGCGGCCGTAGTTTTGTTAAAGCGATTTACACAAGTGAAAAGATACCACAAGGCAAAATGTAGAAAATTTATGATTGGATTAACATAAAATTTATTCTTAAAACAGAGAAAATGGGCAAATGAATTTTAAATATTTAACAAGTTAAATGGTTGAAATGTTTATTAATTTGATGGGAATATTTTGCGATCCTATACTATATGCTTAAAGAAGTCACATACAACACAGTTAAATTATAAAGTTGTTTATTTGATTTTACTGCAAAGTTTTGAGTCTCCAATGTTGCCTAGAATTTTATTTCAAAATTAACATTCCTTTAATTGATACTGAGTTCTAATCGATTGTGCATTTTACAAGACATCTGTTTTTCAATTTATTAGCAGACTGTAATTTTTCTCTTGAAAAATTTCTAAACAGAAAAAAAACAAAACAACCATTTAGAAGTATCACCACTAAATCGTTTAAAATGCATATTGCTGCTTATGTACTTTTTGATTGTAAGCAATCAACATAACAGCATACCGAAAACAGTAATCATACGATTTACATCAACAGTAGTTGCATGATGTATATCTTTCAGATATACATCATGCAACTTGCAGATAAACAAAATGCAAAACGAACTGGATGATTTGCACCTGTTCGTTGTGTGTGAAAACATTGGAATAATTGATTTTGTGGTATTCAACTTAAAATAATCCGCGACTTTTCCATACTTCTAAATTTAAACATAAAATCAACCAACCAATCATATGTTTTAAATGGATTTGTTTAAAATATTTTGGAGACTTCCGCGCAGAATTCTTTTAGATTTTTTGCTTTAACTTTTCTATCGAGCGTGTGCTTTGCAGATCGGACGTCCAGCTTTAGCATAGAAACTTTGTCCTTCCAAATTCTTGTGGCAAATCTATAAATAAAAATAATTATTATAAGCAAACAAATTTATTGTATTATTATTATTATTATTATTATTATTATTATTTAGTGAACCAATTTACCGTGCACTTGAAACATTGAGAGTGATAATTATTGTTGAGAGCTTCTACCCAACGATCACCTGCTTCGATGGGAAATCCGCATCCCACGCATTTGGTAGTAAATAATTCGTTCCAATCTACAGGAAAACGTGTAAAACACTGTTTATTCTACACTTTCAGAAACTATTGATAGTATAGAATTTTCTTAAATGTTATGTTACCTTTCTCACAGTAAGGCAGTCCATCTTCCAGGAAGAAAGAATCGTTGCCAAAAGGTTTGTTGCAGTAAGCACAAATAAAGCAATCTGTATGCCAATGTTTATCCAGAGCAATAAGACATTCCTATAAAAAAACAATATATAACATAAGATTTTCTTGCATCTGTATTCATTATAGTTTGTTACTAAGTAGAAGCTTTGATAAATGGCATACACGTGAACTAAGATTTATTTCGGATATTTGAACTTCCATTAACTAATGAATAGCAACTAGGAAATTGAAATTTTGTATACATATCGATATACACCATATTATTTTTAACAAAATGTGTACAGAAACAACAAAATTTTCTCTTTCACATCAAATTAGCGCTGGCTACAAATCTTTCCAGAAAGTCTAGAATATATGTCTGTTATTAGAGAGTGCCGGTATTTAAATGCCATTAAATATAGATAAAAAGCTTTATTATATGTACCTCTTTAATACGCTTGTTGCATTTAGCACAGACGGGTGCTAGATAAGCTTCGTAACAATGTTCGCAGTAGAGTTGTCCTTGATCTTCTACAAATCCGATATCTTGCAAAGGTGTACGACAGACTGAATTGGTGCACAAGAAATGATCTGGGCACCAACTCTTGCTGAGTGCCATGATGAAAGGACCTCTGTAGAAAATAAATTATTGTATATTTGCGTAAACTGTAGCATTGATTTAAAAGGAAATATATTAACCTCTTACCTAATAGGTGAAGCACATGCTGCGCAAATTGGGATTCGGCTACCACCAGAAGTTATTAATTGACCTCTACCTCGACGAGGTGCAGGACGTGAACCAATTCCTGGAGCATGACCGTGCTGTCCAGACGTTGGTGCTGGTTTAGGTGTAAAATCCTGTGGTGGTGGTGCTGGGGTAGGATCTGCAGTTGGCATAGAAATAGGAGTTGGATCAGCAGGAGTTGAAGCAGGAATTTCACTTGGCAAAGAAATGGGAGCTGGAGCTTGGGGTGGGCTTGGCATTGGTTCTGGAGCTTGGGGTGGGTTCG
This sequence comes from Olivierus martensii, assembly GCA_000484575.1. Lineage (NCBI taxonomy): Eukaryota > Metazoa > Arthropoda > Arachnida > Scorpiones > Buthidae > Olivierus > Olivierus martensii. Next base: position 11,215 of record AYEL01048071.1, read on the forward strand.
ATAAAGATATTGGAGCTGGTGCAGGGGGAAGCGATGGCTCTGAAAAGGGAGGAGGGATTGATGAAGTAACAGATGAGATTGACGTACTTTGAGATTGGACTTGCGACGATTGAAACGAGGAAACTACTTTATTAGATTCTACAGACGAAAAAGATTTAGTAACAGAGGAGTGGCTGGAACTCACATCTTGGGTTCCCGGTGGTCTATAGGAAGGAGGAGTTGGGGTAGCATTAGGTTCAAATACAGGTTTACTATATGGCATATCCTGTTTTTGTGGCGGCCACGTAAACTTGCTGCCACCTAAAAAGTGCAATATGTTATTTTGCATCAATTTTAGAAAATAAAGCAGTATTTGCAACATCGATATTAATTTTTAGTTAAAAATTTCGCATGCAAGTAATCATTCAAATGACATATCAATTATCTTCATTTTTCTTTAAATTCAGAGAAAATCTTGAATGTGAACAATGTAATCTATACTCTCAAAGATTTTGATTGTCCTAGAGTGAAATTTTTCAAAATAATAATAATAAAATTTATTAACCTGTTACTGGAGAATGAGCTCTGGTTATCTGCGTAAATTTCGAATATGCTGATTTTGAGAATGACATGGGGGCTACCGGTTTAGTAGGCTAAAAAAATAGATAAAATTAAAGTTGAACGCTGCACATATATCGTTTATAAGGACAGGAAAAAAACTCACTGCAGGACGACTGATGAACTGAGAAGGATTTGTCGATTGACTTCCTATCTGCGGAGGTGGTGCTTGTGCAAAAGAAAGAGGAGACTGGCATCTTTTAGGGCTCATTGGTGGTTCGACATGATGCACTTCTGAAGCCATTCTCTATGAATTAAATGCATTTAACGATTTATTTCTATTTTAAAGAATCAGAAATTAATTTTATTAGACTTACACGAAATGGTATCGGTGAAACACTATGGATAGAGGGCAGTCCTGGAGACTGATGAGGTAAACGTAGTGGAGGAATTGGAGTTCCACTAGGCTTTCCTACAGCTTCTTTTCTGTAATTACAAAATATTTTTTTATATAAAAATAAATTTTTTTGCGTAATTTCAAATATAACTTACATAGCTTCTACGCTTGCCATTTTGCTAGCTGTCTTAGCGTGTAACTCGCAATACAGTTTTTCGTTGATGTTGTAATGGCCTGTAAAAACTCATACGTATATAAAAATAGCTTTAATGAGAAATATTAATTCTAGAACAGCATACATACCAACATTCTTCAAGGAAACACCACATGTGTTACATTTGAAACAATCCGGATGAAGTGATCTATCTCCAATCCTAGCAAACACACCCCTGAAAGAGGAGATTAAGTTATTTTTACTACAATGAAAAAAATTTACTAGTTAAAACCCCTTACGTTATATATGCTCCACATTCTGCGCAAATGGTTTGTCCTGCTCCTGGAGCAGCGTTTTCTTGTGGTGGTCGCATAGGTAAAGGTTTTGGAGCAGTAGGTGGGGCTTGAGCTTGAGCTGGAGCTGGAGCTGGAGCGGATACGCGAGACGCAGGAATTACTGGTATTGTTGGTGTCGATGGTGCAGGTGATGCTATAAATATTCAGAATTTTTTTAGAAATTTAAACAATCTGCAGTAATACGTTTTCATATATACCTTTTCCAGAGCCGCTTTCTTCTTCGTGAACAAGTCTATAAACAGCCGATTGAGTATTTATAGGTTGCTCTTCTTTCATGAAATTGATCCTGAATATATTTTTATATATATAGTATATAAGGTAAAAATCGAAAATAATTTTATTAATGATAATTTCAGCATATCACTCACCCTTTTACGCCTGTAGCAAGAATTTCTGTATGGGCAGAAAGTGTTTCTGCAATATTCTGCATCGAATAGAGTGATGCAGGTGAATTGAATTGTTTATGCATAACAGCTGTGACTGTATCAGTACCCTGCACGGATTTAGTACTGACTTGTCTCTGCACCGTTTCCTATAAACAAAAGTTTTAATTATAATTCAAGTAATAATATTTATAAATAGTAATTAAAAAACATGAAATACTTGAGTAAAAGAAGTTTTTGATACAACAGTTCCATTGGCAATGACTGATTTCGGCAATTCCTTTGGCTTGAAAATATTGATCCCAGCCCTATAAAAATTTTTAGATAAATTGTCTATTGATTAATGCAATTATCTTAGAAATAAATTTATAGTTGATTTTTTCCTATCTTAAAAATAAGTTAAAATTGAATGTTTGTAGTAATACATTCGGATTTTTTTCGATGGAAAAAAATCAACTATAAATTTATTTGTATCTTAAAAATAAGTTAAAATTGAATGTTTGTAGTAATACATTCGGATTTTTTTCGATGTTCAGATTTTGACAATAATCAGCGAAAATTATGGAATTAATCGTGTGTTTAAAATTTTGATTTAATGAACTGTTAAAAAATATCATCAATTTACCTGTTGAAATAATATATTTAAAATATTTTAAAATAATTCGTTTATATATATAGCTTATTTCTGATTTTAACAAGAATAAGCCATTTATCTTTCAATAAAAAATAGAAAAAATTCGGATAATCCTTTAAATAAAGGAAATTCACAGAGTTTTAATGAAGACTTACGAGGCTAGTATCAGGAAATATTTAATACATTGAACAGATGCAGTAGAACAATTTGAAATTATTAATTCACTGAAATATTTTATGAAAATTATCATTTTATAAGTAAAATATAATAAGTAATAGCATAAGTAAAATATATAATACAATAAACGAAAAAATATTTGTATATGGTGTTACACCAATTTAAAGATAGCGATGATTAAAACATGATGATTATAATTGAACTGATCAGGAAAAAAATCAAGAAATTATACGGACAATATTTTTGAAATTTTGACTATCTCCAGCTGTTTAAAACATGCTAATTTAATTCACAAATGTATTTCATATAAATAAATAGTCAAAATTTCAAAAATATTGTCCGTATATCTCCAGCTGTTTAAAACATGCTAATTTAATTCACAAATGTATTTCATATAAATAAATCTAAAATTCTTTTAAAATCACATTATATGGCGGGCTATTATTTTATAAATATAAAATCGCAGATCTATCATTTCTCAGTATTATCAAATGTTATTTTACCATTAAATCGATTATAAATGCTGCAAACATGTTTAGGCATTATTAAATGTTAAAATAATTAAAAATTATCTGTAGTTGCATATTTAGCATAAATTATTAATAAAAATATTATTGAAAACAGTATAAGGATGAAGCTTATTGATATTGAATTATACCTATGTTGTAGGTATGAATAAATATGCATTATTAAATGTTAAAATAATTAAAAGTTATCTGTAGTTGCATATTTAGCATAAATTATTAATGAAAATATTATTGAAACCAGTATAAGGATGAAGCTTATTGATATTGAATTATACCTATGTTGTAGGTATGAATAAAAAACGAATCGCCTATTTTTCGATCGTCTCCACTATTTTTGGAATAAGTTTTCAAGATGATCATTAATAGCATATCTTTAATAAATATAATCTATCAGTAGTTAGGAAATTTTTAAAGCTTGAACATAGGCAGTTTTTAAATGAATGAAATTATATGGTTAATTAATGTTTTAAAGATCGATTTTAATAAACTGATCCTAATTCAATTTTTTATAAAAAAAATAATTCAAAAGTTGAGAAAAATTTCCCATATCTGAACTCTTCCACTTTCATATGGTTGAAGGTAAAGAGTTAGTAACAGATCAATTAAGATCATTCTTCAGTGACTTTAATTTCCTGCTAAATTCCATAAAAATCTATTTATTCATCTAGATATATTAAGGAGTGTATCACGGAACTTTGAGTGTCCGCCATCTTTAAATACTAAAACTCCAAGGTTAGAAGATTGGCATCGAGGTTACTTTGAGGCCAGAACATCCTACGGAATTTTATGAATGTTTATTGATTAGTTCAAAAGTTATGAATGGAGGTCACGATCAACATCTAGCTGATTTTTTGTCTTACTTTTCCTTGGAAGTAGAATAATAAATGTTTCTAAAACTTTTGCTCCACTTGGAATATAAAACTCGTATATATTTACTTCAAAGGAAAATATTTAATAATTTCTCTATCACGGAATTATCCGAATTTATTCTACAACATAAGATGTTATTAATAAAATTACATGTATAAGAATTATGAATTTTCAAATTGAATCTACTAGGAATTTAATTTTTTGTTTTCATTCTTTGTTGCTGAGATTTAATGCGATCTTTTGTCAGCTTTGTATCGAAATCTTGCCAACAAAATGTGCCAACAGTCAGAGAAGGTTAGATAATGAAACACTGCAGACAAACAAAGAGAAAGTTTTCTTTTTTCTTCCAAAAACTTACTTTTTGCTTTAAACACAGTCCGTAAATGTAATCTTCCGTTTTCGATTTACTGATAAATTATATAAACGATTGTTTTCAAACATTTTAAATTTTTGTTCGAGATAATTTTATTCTAAAGAAGATTGTTAGATAAATTTTATTTTAACCTTGATTGAGAAATGGTCTTAAAATAACTGCAGGGAAAAATAAAAGAAATTTAATCCTTCTGTTGTGTGTTCTGATTTAGCGATTTTGTCTCGTTATGCAATAAATAAATGTCGTATCGTGTTTCTAGTGTTCAGGGCCCTTGATTTTTGACATATGGTTCATTTTAAGGTCTTTGGTACCACACGTTGTAGTAGACGCTGCTACTAGTTTCAGACTTATTGTATTTATATACCTTTGAATGGTTAAGTCGATGTTGTTTCCCCCTCTTAAAATTGTATCCTGTGCTTCTTTATGCCTCATATCATCTGTCGAATGGCCTCCTATTTGCAAAATGGTATCTCCTGGTTGAAGACCCGCTTTTTGGGCCAGGCTGTTACTGTTTACCTATAAAGAGTTCAAATGTTATTGTTTAAAAATAACCAAGCATGAAGAATACAGAGAAAGAAACTAGATAAGACAAGTCAAGGTTTGGCTGAACAACATCTGATGCCAAATATGGAGACGGGCTAAAGAATCATTCTCTAAGTTTAATTGTTTGACGGGAATAGCCGCAAAAAAGTTAAGATTGCGAACATGTATGTATAGATTTAATATATAGCGACTCATTATATAATTCATATCATAATTACTTTTTTCCTTTATTTTATCTCACCCGGAATTTAAAAAAAAAAAAATTTAATTATCTATAATTTTTTTTCGGAAAAGAGAATGGTAGAATATAAATAAAATTTATTTAACGTTAGAAAGCATCGTCAGGGAGGGAAATTTGAGAGAGAATAAGAGCACAAAAGAAACATTTCTATTTTTAGATCTCAGGGTGAAGTAATTTTACGACAGAGGATCCTCTAATAGATCGCATTAAAGAATGTTCTTACTCATTTAACGCTATTTACAACTTTCACTTCGATTATAAAAATTAAGAAAAATCATATAATCGATATATTTTAAATTTACTATGAATTATGTAAAAATTTATCTTACAATTTTTAATTAAAATTTTTGGATATTTTTGAAAATAAATGCAGAGAAGTATTTAAAAAAAACATTAATAAGTCTGCATTCCTCGATAACTTCGGTTGGCGAAAATAGTTTTGTAACTCTCAATAATTAATCAACATCCAAAAACTTTCGGAGCTTTTTTATATATAAATAGAACAAATCCTGGAGCCAACCTATTAAAACGGATTATTTAAAGCTTGAAGGAAGCATTAATCAGCATCATTCTTTTTATGACGAATGTTGATTCCGGTTTTTCTTTTTTTGTTTTATAATGATACCAGTTCTATGTCCGAACTAAATCCAAGTTTTCATTATCAAGTGTGTGATAATTATAGCTCGAAACAAGTTAAGAGAGAAATACGTTCACCGAGAGTCAATTGAATCTAGGCCAGTTACGATTTAACTAGATGTTGTGTCAGCAGATGATCTCAGAATAGACGTTATAAGATGACTAAATTTCTAGCTTGTAAAAGTTAGACCATAGCCTAGCTGACTAAACCGTCTGACAATGGATATGAATTCTTGGCAGAGTAATCGGTAGAATACTATACATTGAAGTTTTATTACAAATTATTGTAATTTCTGGCAAGAAAACAGTTTTCAACGGAATGAATTCTTACTAATGAATGGAATGAAACCCCTTCAACGACTTAAAAATAGATACTTTTCAATTCTTTTCCCTAGAGATTCTGCAAGTCGTCCTTCTAATGATGAGAATGCCACGTTCAACTCGGCATTGAAAATTAGGCAACAGAATTAAATTCAGCCGTGATTATGCCAATTTCATCTAAATAATTCTTGATTATAATAATTATAAAATGCTTACCGGTTAATATTCGGTTTAAAATATAAAAATTTACTTAATATTGAGTCGAAAATTTAATGATTAATGTAACGCTAAAACATGCAAATTTACTGTTTATAATGTAAATCTAAAATTCTATATGAGTTTATATATTCGAAAAATTTATGTAAATAACTTTTTAGTTAAAATATGATTGGCGACTGCTTCAAACACGTAAATAGCACTCGTATCATATCTACTGACTTACCTTTAGAACGGTTAAAGGCGTTCCAAAATCCTTTCCCCCTTGCAGCCGGAAGCCCCAAGGGGTACCATCGGATCGAGATAAATGCAAAGTTTGCGAAGCCATCCCAGCCCCTTCCGTCCACGAGAAACTTTCGACAGATTCTGCTCTTCTTGCAAATCAGCTTCTCGACACAACGAAGCTTCCTGCAGAGCAGTCGCGCCACTCCTCCCTATTGGTGTACATCAATCCAATACTTAATCCGTTTGGGGAGTGTTTCTTCAGGTGCACATCAGACTGCCAACATTAATTTACTTCCGGCTAGATCGAAGTTTAATATAGCACTATTTTTTGTTTTTCTTTCTTAGTTTGATTGATTATGATTAAAATCGAAACTGGAGTTAAAACAGATTTTTAAAGTTGCTCATAGCTACTCTAAAAAATAAATACTTTATTAATTAAGCATTTTAAAATTTGTGTGTAAAACCAGCAATTTGTGTTACTTTAATATTTTTTTTGACTGTCCAATCTAGTTAAAAATGAAGTTGAAATGCTTAAAATTAATTACAACTCTAGTATTTCAGTCGTATTCCAATTATCTTTAGCCCTTCTTTATTTATGTATTTTTTAAAGTACAGTATTTCTTGATTTACGTAAATATTTGGAATCGAAGCTTTTTTATACTGATGTAAAAAAAGCTGGAAAAAGTCTTCGGATTAATAGAGTTCAGTGATTGCATATTTTATTTTTTCACGACATTATGGTATAATAATAATCTCTGACTGGCATACAACCTTATCAGTGATATGATATCCAATTAAATTCATCTAATATGTAAAAAACAAGCCAACATTAAGAAATTAGGATACTTTTTACCGTTTAGCTACAGCTACTTTGGTTAATTATTGTTTTATCTTCAACCAAGTAGTCGCATCTAAATTTTAACAAATATATTGGCTTATTTTTGATTTTTCTTTTGCATATTAGCCATTTTTTATTGAATATCATTTATTTTTTAGATGAATATTGTATTCCTAAGAAAGATAATTTAATAAAATCTGTTAACACTGCCTTAAATACGCTTTTTAATCCGACTGAATCGAAATTTTTAGAGAACCTCTAAGTAACATAATAAAAATTTTTAGAGATTACTAAATTTGATCGAAGTTAGTTGAGCGGCGCGATTTGTAGAAGAACTGATGATGAATAAATTTCTCACTTCATTTTCGCCCTATTTGCCTGAAATATTCAGAAAGCCTTAAGCAATATAAGGAATATTTACATTTCAAATTTGGTTGATTTAAACAGTGCAAAACTATATATGCATTTCTAGAGAAGAAAAATATCCTTACTACATTCCTTCATTTTAGCTCAATTGGGAAAAAAACTTTTAGGAAAATATCTAAATTAGGGTGTGTATATATATATATACTTATTTCAACTTCTACTAGTATCGATTGAACAAAGGAAGCTATGTTTCCACTTACAGAGAAGGGATCCTCCATTTCTATATTTTGTTTTGATTCAATTATAATGAAATTTTCCGAAGATCTTAAATAATCTAAGTGATATCTATATCCGTAATTTTATCGATATCTGTTAAACAATGCGATCTGTAGGGTAGCAAGATATTAGCAGAGAAGGAGGAAAAATGATGCCTTGCCAATTTTTGCTATTTTCAAACTGCTGTAGTTCGTATATTGATTGGATTTGAAGCATCAAATTTCACAATCGGCGTCATATTGAATACATTTCTGTCAGATTAATAATATAACTTTGAGATTAATCTTTTATTTACGACGAAAATTACAACGAATTGGTTAGAAATCCTGCGGGTAATACATTGAAAACCAGCAATAATCGAAATCTTCCAAAAATATCCTTTACTTTCGAAAGATAAAGGATTAAAATTCATATAGCCAAAATATTACCTTTTCGTTAATTTTCATAAAAATTTATTAAATGGTTTTAGAGTTATTATAATAATATCTCAGAAGATTGAATTTCCACCACCTTGAACAATTAAAAGCAAAGGATCAAATCATATGATGTCTAGATTATTTTTAATGGAATTAATCAGAATATCATGAAAATGAGCTTATCAGTAAAGCATTCAGCCAGACATAAAGAGGATGCTTATGACTTGGAAGTCTTGTCCCGGCTTCGCCGAGCCGCCGCCGCCTCCCAATCAATGTCTGCACCGTCTACTATGTTTGTCTGTGCTGTTTTTGCCATTTCTATGTCAGTATATGTTTTCTGCCATCATATTAAGCCTGTATTTGGGCCAAACATCCATTATTTTTACAATTATGACAGCTTTTCAAAGGTCTGCAACAAGGGTCCATCATGTGACCTATGTATTAGATATGCTTACACTTCGCATTCTATGTCGACACTTTCGCTTATGACTTCGTATTCTATGTCAACAAATAGCTATGCTATTTCCATAAATAGACATGTCTCTATCTTAACCTTTGCCTATCTCTATCTTATATTAAGGAATATTGTTACTGGCTAGTTGTCATCACAATTGTGCTGATAATTAGCATTATCCGTCTCATATTAGTCATACCTTCTATTAAATCACTTTGTTAGCTTCGGACATCAAAAATACCTTCGCAGCTGGGAGAACCCAGTTGGGATCCCAATCATAGAGAACTTAATGAAGAGATGTCATATAAATAGTTTGGCTATTACAATTGATATAGTTAATTGGCTTTGGGGAAATATTCTAATGTCCAACTTCCCTAAGGACATCGAGTTAATTGTTACGATTGATACAGTTGTATAGGTGGCATTAATTGGAGCTATCATTGAAGGAAAAATATCTTAAGGACATATATTTGGGCTAGGCGTTAACCATGGAAAGGAACAGTTTTTGAAAGAAACGTCCGTGCGGCGGCTCGGCGAAGCCGGGACAAGCACCTATTTTTTTAGTAGTCATATCTAGTCATATCACTAGAAGAGCAGAATTTACTGTTAAGAGCAAATTTTAATTCCCATTAATGTCCAGTGTTAGTGAAATCGTCTTAAGACACAATTAAAGCCAAATTTAAAAGCCATTGGTTTTAGTATTATAAGCTTTACAAGAGATTTAAAATATTTTTAATTATAGCATAGAACTAGGCCGAATACCGATATTGAAATACCGGTATTATACCGGTATCAAATATAACAAATCACTAGCAGTACCGAAAAGACAATACCTGTATTAGAAGTGGACTCATATGCTTATATTTCCTTAAGAGTTTTGAAGTATCATTAAAAAGAACAGAAAATCTAGACAAGATCTATAATGCATTACTTTCAGTTAAGCCTAAAGTGTAGAATCTGAAAGGGCATTTTCAGCAGCAGGGTTGTACCTCACGAAACTGAGATCAAACCTTTATGAAAATTCACTGAATAGTGTTTGCTTTCTTAAGTCTGTATTTCAAAATGAAAAATAATCTGATTAGTTTGCTTTTCACTAAAATATTCTGTTATTTCTCTTGTATTAATAAGGTCTTGATTTTTATTTTTTAAAAGAAATCTTTATTTTCATATACAGATATATTAAATTAAGAATATGAATATATTTATATATTGTTTAATGAATATTTTCTTACCATTATAAGATTATTTTCTGTCTGAATAAAGTTTTCCACAAAAAATTTGGCATGCACTGGAAAAATTATTGTTTTTTGAAATTAGTTATTCTATAGTGCGATTTGTTTTTATTTGAAAGACCTTTGTTATCATTAAGGGCATATTTTACTGAATTGAAATAATCATTGATTTTTGAAGTTATTTATTTCTTATATCACTGAAGCTTGCCTATAGAGAATAAAAATGTGACTAAATTTTTAAGCAATAAAATAGATTACTTTCAAAAAAGTTTTTTACCTTTGAATCTATAAATAATGCATAATTTTATTAATATCGGTATCAATATTGGTATTAACAAAATTATTGGTATTAATACCGGTATTGGAAAGTTCGATATTATAACATCCCTACACGGAACCCATCAAATTTATGGGCAAATGATAATATATAGTATAACTATATTTTAATTATTATCAACCAATATTTTTACAAATTTCATCAAGATCTGAAAAACAGTATTATTATTATTATTATTATTATTATTATATTTTTACTTTTACATGTTTCTATATCGTTTTTATTAAAAGTCATATGCCAAAAATTAGCCTAACAAATATTTTAATGGGTAAAAGATATATTGTTGTAAAAATTTTGATAGTCTTTAAAGTTAAAGAACTTAGTTTATACAGAAATTTCTAGAAAAAAAGTGGACTTATTGTTATATAAAATGGATTCAGTATTAGATTATGAAGAAGGAAGTTAATGGCATTTGCAATTTTTATATGAGTTATAAAATAAATTTTTGTAAAGAATACAAGCTAACGAAAGATTTGTTCCACTGCATTGACATCTGTGATTTGCTACTCAAACGTGAAGAAAATGATTCCTTTCTGAAATGGATCATAACTGTTGATGAAAAATGGATTGTTTATAACAAAGTTGAATGCAAGCAATTATGGAGCAGAAGAAATGAACTGACTCAAAGCACTCCGAGACCCCATATTCGTCAAAAAACGATGCTCTTTGTTTGGTGGGATTTCAAGGGAATTGTTTGTTTTTTTTTTTAGCATCTTCCAGACAATTCCACAATTAATTCAGAAGTGTACTGCCATCAATTGGACAAATTGAATGATCCATCAAACAGAAGGGGCAGAATTGAGTGATTCCATCAAACAGAAGAGGACAGAATTGATTAACAAAAAAGGCATAGTATTTTATCATGACAATGCCAAACTTCATACAAATTTAATGACTTGCCAGAAGCTGTTACAGCTTGGATGGGATGTGCTATCATACCCACCATATCTGGCACTCTCCAATTATTATTTATTCCGGTCTCTACAGAATTCTTTACACGGCAAAACACTTAGTTTAAATGAGAATGTCAAAAATCACTTGGTTCAGATTTTTGCAAGCAAAGAAGAAGAAATTATACGAACATGGAATCATGCTATTACTAGAAAGATGACAATATGTGTTAGACCAAAATGGTCAACATATAATTAATTAAAATATTTATATACTATAAAAAAATTGTCGTTCATTTTCATGAAAAAACGAAATTATTTTCTGAACAACCCAATAGTTTCAAAGAAATGACCTTGATTGTATCCTATCCCTTTTGCCCTCAGGCTACCAATTGTAATATTAGAAAAGAGAAAAGGATTGAGATAAGGGATCTTGCCAGAGATATGTTTGGGCGTGTTAATCAGATATTAGAAATTGTTAAGGGTATAAGCAAGGATGAACCTACTAGTCATACTACTGTTCTTTATTCTGATATTGTTGCTAACTCTAAAATTAACAGTGTTACTAGTGCAACTAACAAAATGATAAATAAAATAAGCAATGTATCCACTGGTGAACAAATATTACAGATGAGTTCACACAAAACCTGGATTCTGGCAAACTAGGCACACAGGTCAAAAAATAATGCAGTCTATTTTCAATTTAATAACTCTAATGACTCTACAAAACTTAAAACTGTAGTGGAATCTTTTCCTTCATTAAGTGATAAAATTAAAATTAATTTACTGTCCAGTAATAATCCTAATTTCATTTTATTAAATGTTCTTAATTACGTTAAAGATATAGACATATTAGATAACATATATCATCAAAATGCAAACATAAATAATTAGATTAATAAAGAAGAATTTATAAAAAAACTGTAAAATAAGACTGAAACTGACTGAAATTATTAAAAGAAAGGTTAATATAAATTATAGACATATAGTTATCATTGTACCTCTCTATATAAGAAAAATAATGATATTACTACAAAAGAGTGCTAATTTCTGGTTGATGATAAGAGTAGATGATTATATTCCAACCACTCAATGTTTTAAATGCTGTGGATATGGTCATTTTCCAGATACTGTGCAAAGTCACGAGTTTTAACAATATCAATAATAATAAGAAGTATAAGCTAAACCTAACGGTTCTAATGACTCTGCAATCCCAGAGTTCGGCCTGAGCTCAGGTCTTTTCCTATATTCTAAACTAAATATAATTAAACCAAAACAATTAACAACAACTCGTTTAACCGGCAAAACAAAACCAGAAACTTACAACTAGAAGTAATGATTAAGTGTTAAATCTAAGAACAACAAAACGATGTTAGAAACTTATACTAATAAATTGAATAAATTCTCAAACAAGTTAAATAACAAAAAATATAAATTTATTAGACTCAAATACACTTACAAAAGTGTTAATTAAAGCTTTATTTAAACAAAATAAAGCACAATAAAATAAATAACAAAACTTATTTAATCTAATTCAAATATCCAACAATCAAATTATTCACAAGAAACAAACCTTAAATACTACTTAATTCTACTACCTCCACCACTGATACAAAACTTCAAACAATTGCAGACCTTTACAAGAATTCGAATGTCACTCAACCAATTTCACTTGAGAACCAATACCTCGCTGAGTTGTTGATTGCATCGACTTTTATATCGAGGGTGATGTACAGTCCTGTGTCGCTTCATTTATATAAATACAGATCAATCAATTCATGTCATCCTCTTTACAATTTAATTATATATCGAACAACACATCAATACAAGATCATTCTTATATTCCCATATTGGAAACTTATTTAGATTTAGATGACGTCATTAGCCGGGAAAGCTCGTCTGGGAGACGGATGTTCATCTGTAACACGTGATTGCTAAATAGCAAGATGGAGAATGTGGAAATAAGTCAACTCTTAAACTAAAATATAATACATTAGCTAATATTGAAAATAATGATAAATAATAATAGAGCATAATAACATAAAACAGGACAGGTCAGAAAGTCAGAATTAACTTCTTCACAACTATCAATTAAATAAAATATGTAGTCAATGTGGCAGCAATCCATCTTTAAAGAATGTAATAGATTAAATGAACAACCACTTCGCATTAATTGTGTTAAAGTTAATCAAACCTTAACAAAAAAATTTCATTATAAATGTAAATATAATACATTCTCTAAAAACTGCAATATACTCAGAAAATTTATGATTTTTCAATAATAATAATAATAATAATAATAATAAACAACACTCCATGCCAAATAGACAACACTGCACACATACAAGAAAAAACACTCCATGCCAAATAGACAACATTGCACACATACAAGAAAAGAAATCCTTGTTATGAGAAAAGGAACTTCACGGCAGACACCCATATGACCTTCAGAAACACTTCATAGACACTAAAGCGTCAAACAGCTGGTTAGTCGGGGGGAGATCTATTTACAGAAAACAGAAGGATTTGTAATAGCAATAAAGACCAAGTAATTCTTTACTGAAACAGAAGGGTTTATATTAGCGATACAAGACCAGGCAATAAACATGAAAAACTACAAAAAATACATACTAAAAGACAGCACATTAACAAACGACACCTGTAGGAAATATCACATAGCACCCGAAACAATTCAACACATTACATCTGGTTGCAAGCTATTGCACAAACAGATTACCTGCACAGACACAACCAAGTAGCAAACATAATACACCAAAAGCTTGCAACCAAACACAAATTAATGAACACACTCACACCATACTACAATTACATACCAGACACAATCCTAGAAAACGCAACACACAAGATGTATTACGACAGAACAATCCTAACAGACAAAACCATACACCACAACAG
>AYEL01048072.1:0-31512 GCA_000484575.1 Olivierus martensii
ACATTTACACGACAGACAGATCTATAATCTGAGAGAGTTTTTCCATAAAAAACAACATACATCACAACTACACAAAGCTATTGTTTTGACAGATAAAAACATAACACCATTAAATATTCAGAACAACACTCCATGCCAAATAGACAACACTGCACACATACAAGAAAAGAAAACATCCTGGTGTAGAAAGGAACTCCATGGCAGACACCCATATGACCTTCAGAAACACTTCATAGACGCTAAAGCGTCAAACAGCTGGTTAGTCAGGGGGATCTATTTACTGAAACAGAAGGGTTTATATCAGCAATACAAGACCAGGTAATAAAATTCGAAAAACTACAAAAAATACATACTAAAGGACAGCACATTAACAAACGACACCTGTAGGAAATTTCACATAGCATCCGAAACAATTCAATACATTGTGAGGATGGAGGAAGATATTGATGTGGAGGTTTGGTTTGAGAGAAAACAAGTTAGAAAAAATATTTTTTTGAATAAGGTAACTTACCGACGGAGACGTGGAATGCATCGTTGGGTCCGCCATCTGGATTTCATTGAGTGCGTCGTGGTGGATGGCGTTGAAAAATGTTATGAAAAAAATGGGAGAATTCATGTTAAATTATAGATTAATTTTTATATATTTGGTATCGTCTAAACTGTTGCGATAAAAAGTGTAATAATAAAACCGAAAATCTATAAAGAAAAAAAACCTAAAAGAACTTTGTTATTTAAAATACACACTACCTAAACACAAAATTAATTCTTATAAATATTTAATACATTCGTCAAGAATACCGGATTATAAAGTTTAGACATTACAAGTGAAAATATGTAAAATTTTCTGAAATATTGTGATATACAGTATATGTACGATTGTCGCTAGTTCGTCCAAAAATTGGATTTTTGTCAGAAATTACCACCAGGGGACAGCGGCGTAAGAGTGTGTCTGATCCTTGGAGTGTGATGATTACTACGTTATTTTGCTCTCTGTCTGCAAGAAACTATTTATTTATACTTATAATTTGCAAATACAGTATGTGTATGTTTTTGTTCTTTATCGAAAAAAAAAAAAAGTATGGGAACATTTAAGCAAAGTCGGATGAACATACTGTAATAAATACTTATAGAATAAATTATTACTTTCAGAGATATCTATATAATGTCCAACATAAAATTAAAATTTCTTCATGTGAATAGAACTTTTGATTTTCGTTAACATTCGGGCAAACTAAAGAAACTATTTTAATTTTATTAAAATATTTATTTGTGCATTTTAAAAATATATATTAGTACATTTTTCAAGTAATTAATTAAAAATCGTCTCTGAGGAGTGATTTGGTTGACACATTTATATTCTTCACTGTTTTCTTTGCAGAAAGTGTTCTAAATACGTATCATCCAAAAATGTCTTCTTACGATACAAAACTACGGTCTGGCTAATTAAAAAATATTAACTTTTTTATAAACAATTTTTTTTATGTAAATCTCAAACATATACATAGGCATGCATAATAATTACATTAGATTTAATGGAAATTCTACTTTTTTTCTTCTTGTTGATCAGTTCTCTAATCCACAAGAAGGCTAACATCAGAAATGCTAATAACATTCCTCCTCCAAAGCAAATGAAAACTCCAGCCAAATTTTTAAATCCCAACTGGAGTTCTTCGCTTCCTAGTTTGCTATCTAAAATTCCAATTTTCTTCAATTATTTTGGGATTGATATTACATTTTATTATCTAAGAATATTATACTTACCTGGACATTTCTTGAGGAACCATCTCTTGTTTAAAAAGTCCATGTAACCGTCCTCTCTTAGTTTTAGTAAGGATGAACTAAATTGTTTCTCATATGGAGAATCTTTCGGTAATCCAAGCCCATAATTTTGCTAGAAAAAATATATATATTATGAATTTACATATGCATTAATGCTGAATATCATTAAATAACTCACTAATCCGAAGAGTCTTCCAACTCTTTCTACGATGCATGGCTTCTGTTGAGTAACGTAATCGAGTATTGGTGAGTCCATTATGAATGCAAATCGATCTTTATGACCTGACACATCAAAATACACATAATATTGATATAAGGAAATTTAAATAACTGGATATTTAAATAAAAAATTACCTCCAGGCAAACTATATGATTCTCGAACTTTATTTATACCTTCTAATGAATCATTCACGAAGGATTTATAAGTTTTCATCATCTTATAAGCTATTCTATAAATTTCATAATGACTGTTGGCAAAGAAATTCGAGTTATGTGAATCAGCAAGAGTTCCAAATGTGATTGATTCAGATTTCACTAAATCTTCTATAGTTTCAATGTCTGCAAAGCAAAGATTAATTAATGATACAATCTTTTTGTTTATTTTTATTTTGGTACATTATATACCTTGATTCATATGCTGAACAGTCATAAATGCCGCTAATTTTGCTGTGTAAGCAGCTATAAAAACGACAGTAGTTATCCACCAAGTTCCCATAATGATTTTTGTTGGAATGTTATTCCTCTGCTGGAATTCAGTACCCTAATGTAAAAAAAAATTCCAGTTTTATAAATGAATTATAGCAAAACAAACCTAACAAATCATATAAGTAAATAAAGAATTGCACAATTTTCACACCGGAGATACAAGAGATGAAAAACTCCACCAAATAGCTTGAGGAAAAGTAAACCAAGGATTGATAACATCACTCTCATTTTCAAGGTCTTTTCTTGAGTTTGATTGCTTTCTTTTTTTTAAACTGTCTGGTGTCAAATTAGTACATAATGCAAGAGCTATAGAGGTAAAAATCAGAGATATGACAATACCAAACCACACTGTAGACTCAAAAGGTGAGAGGAAAGCAAAATACGAGTCTTCAGCTCGTGCATTGTACTTGGGCATTAATAAGCCCATACCTAAATCGTAATATGGAGTGGTAAAGGAGATGACCTCTTGTCTTTCCCACGAGATTGTCAGCGTAGCTAAGCCCAGATCTATTTTCTGAATGAAAAGAATACAAATATATCAAAATTACTTCAAAATTTTCATATACGATTATATTATACCTTATCCATAAGTTGCCTAACTAATCCGTTCCATTCTTTAGTAATTTCATCTTTACTTCCGTATTGCTTTACTTCTATAAAACTGAATTTAAATTCGTGCATTTTCTGTAGTTTCAGGAGGAGATCGATTAATAATCCTTCATATTTCAAATTTTTAGTATCTTCACTTTCATCTTTACTTCCGTATTGCTTTACTTCTATAAAATTGAATTTAAATTCGTGCATTTTTTGTAGTTTCAGGAGGAGATCGATTAATAATCCTTCATATTTCAAATTTTTAGTATCTTCATCTTTATAGTCTATATTTCTCATTATAAAAGGTTCTTCCTATTCAATCAAATAAATATTTATTTTGTCAACGAAACCGTAAAAATTGATATTTTTATGAATACATTAAAAAGACTCACTAAAATTATTCCAATTTTTAAAACTTTTCCCTGGAGAATACGATGAGAATCGTCAGGTGGATCGCTAATTTGTCCTGGAAAAACAATATCTGAGCTAATATTAAAATTCTTCATATCACCTACCCATTTGCCCACCTACAAAAACCATGTTAAATATTTGCATAAATATTTTAATAATATATTAAAAAATTTTTTTGAAAAGTTTACTTACTGTAACAAAACCTTTCGTTTGAAGGTTTGCAATATCGAAATTTATAAGTTGATGATAACCATATTCTGTAAATTTCAAAGGACCTAAGGTTCCATTCACATTGTTGAGTTTAAGAATGCTTTGAAGCAGATATCTTCCCCATTTCCACGTCTGAATGCTGTTAGAAGAACGTGAACAAATTTGTGTTTGGAAAGAGGGTAGATCGATAGGCGCTCGTTCTATATAAAGAATTTGATGAAACCCATATGCAATTGCCAATACTGCATCATATACTCGAGTGAATATTTTCTGTTAAATTTTATTTTAATTTACTAATTTATAAACTAATATAAAATAAATGATATTGATAAAATTATCATTTAAAAAATTCTCATTCACGTAAATTTACCTGATAAGTCATTTCGTTCTCAAATCCTTTCTGTTTCAGTGTATTTAATAATTTAAAAAATAATGAAGTTTCTGGTACCACATACGCAGTTCCAATCAGCCCAAGAAGAGAAGAAGGTATATATCCATCATCAGACAAATACTGTAAACCCTGGAAATTCACATTAATCATATAATTTAAACTGTATAACATTAGGGCTTAGATTTTTAGGTAAATCAAAATCCGTACATATGTGGTAACGCCATCCATAACAAGCCATATCCATCCTGAACGAAGCATATCCATATTCTCAGCTTGACGTAGAATGTTTCGAATTAACGATGCAGGACATTGGAGAATTATAATCCTTACATTCTTTTCCTAATTATTACAGAAAAATTAAATATTAAATTAGGTCAACTTTAATATTTCAAGTGTTTACGATATATTAAAGACTATGCAATAAACTATAACAGGTTCCATTATCAATATTGATTATAGGATTACACTATTTTTTTCTATTTATAATACTACTGTTCTTTAACATATTAATGCCAAATATTGTTAATTATAAGCTTAATATATGCATTATGTGTTTCTTACCTTAATATTATACAGATGTGATGTTATATTGAGTGTTTTAGGGTCTGATGAGCGAAATCTTTGGTTAATAACTAACGTTATTTCGTACTTCATAGCCAGTCTCCGAAGTTCCATAGTAGCATGGATGGCTTTAAAATCCAATATACATATAAAAAATTTAATTAATTAGAAATTCACATTTAAAACTTTATTTATTTTCATATTTTTTCAGTCATCAATATATTAAACATATCTAAAAATCATGGATATTCAATTGCACTCTGTTATAAATACTCAAATCATCATCACAGAATTTAATGTATTGGTTAAATTACTTACAACTTTAGACACTATAAATTGCATATTAGACAAATATTTGTTTCGGAAATTTGAAATATTCGAGATCTGATATACAAAATATTACACATCTATTATACATTTTTGTTGAATTGGATCGATATTATGACAATTATTATATTTATACTTACATAAGAAATGAGAATTCGGTACTTCATTAAAAAAAAAAAAACTTAGAAATGAAAATACACACTGATGGAAAAATCCATATTTCTCCAAAAAATACGAAAAAAGGAGTATTCCACACATTCACAGAGAATCTACCCCCTATCGAATCTTCATAACACGATATAAAAACTGTATTGGGCTATAATTAGTGTATCTAATTTGTGTTATAATTGAAAATATTTAAAAATCTTTAAAATTTTATAATATTAAAAATAGATACTATTTGAATGAAATTTGGCATATTACATATTAAGATGATTTCGATAACATTGGCAATCAATGGAAATTAAAACGTTGCTATTAAACGCATCGATATGTTCTCCCTACTCTTTTTGCATATCTCCATTATAAGTTTTGAAATAATTACCAGCAGTATATTTTCATTATATTTGGCAAAAATATTTTTCCATTAAAGATAACCTTGATGCTGCGTGATTTCACCCTTTGATTTCATACTTTTCAAAATGACGGATGTTCAATCATCGGAGATTTTTCTGCAATAACTCTAGAACCATTTAATAAATTTCCATGAAATTTAGCATACAAGTTAAGCCACAGACATGATTTTGTTGACATATTTTAATCCCTTATTTTTAATCATTCCAAAATAAAGGACACACTTTTGTAAGATTTCGATTATTACTGTTTTTCGCTGTATTGCCTTCAGGATTCATTCTCGAGTTCTTCAGTTTTTCAGTGTCTTCTATTATATAAAAAATAATAAAAAGAAAAATAGAATTGTAAAGGTAATATTTCAAATTCTTCAAAAATTTTAATGAAATTATTTGAAACCCCGAATACTGTTTTAAAAAAGGACAAATGGAAATTTGTTATTATCATTATACTATACTATAATTTTTAATATTATTATGTCAAGTTTACTGATAAAATATGCACCAGTTATCGTGTAATGTACTTTTGCCATTTTCAATTATAAACTCTCCATTGATTTTTTGAAAAAAATCATAATGGCACTTATACTCCATTGATGTTCAATATCCGAATGATATGTATTAAATTTTCTGACAAAAAAATTCCGAGAAATAAAAATATTAAATTCACCATCATTTATTTTTTTTTTAATGCTTTATATATAAAATTCGGAACTTTTCGGTCTATGAGCAAAATTTCTGTTTGGACTGCTGTTTGACAATTGATACCATATTACTATATTTATTGGAAATTAATCTTTTAATCATTTGTCGAAAAGGAATTTTGTACAAATGTGATATTGTCTTTACGAAATGTTGAAAACCTTTACGATCCAAATTCTCAATGTCTCGTTGTCTTTACACATCATAAATATAAGAGCTTGATTTATTTTATTTTCTGCTGATCCGTTGATTTGAATTCCTCAATGCTCCTAAACCCTCAAAAATTTTTATTTGTTTTGCTGGGAGAGGTTCTGAGGTTGATGCTTCATCAGTGTCTTGATAACATTTTTCTTCCTTCTGCAATTCTTTCTGAACTCCAGGAACTTGTGGATATTTGCTTTCAAGGTGACATCTTAAATTCATGATATTGCCACTAGTTTTCAGTTCCTTTGAACAATATATGCAAGTTGCAAAATTACTTTTATTTTTAATAAAATGTTGCCATAGAAAGATTTTCAGAGGCATACTTACTGAGCACCAAGGGTATAAATACACTCAGCCCTCGATTTACACGGTAATACGTTCCTGGAAAAATCGTGCAAACCGAAACCGTGTAAAATGAGACGCAGAATTCATACAAAATAGAAGGATATGTTCAATTAAACTGTAAACCGTGTAAATCGATCTAAAGATAATGAAAAGTCAAGGATATGTTCTGTATAATGGTGTAAAATGAGATAAGGATTAGAGGAAAAAAAGAGGATTGGTTCATTAATTTTTAGAGACAGCTTAATGCTTATCCTTTTTCAATTTATTTTTGAAAATGAAAACATAAACATTAATTAACATTAATAGGTCAGAATCAACCTCTTCACAAATATAATTATTGCATATTAAATTAAAACTAAACAAAAAAAACATATATAAACAAATATTTTAATTAAATTTAGTAAATTACTGTGACTCATACAAAATCCATACTGATATATGATATACAAACATGAAATTGATCTTATCTCCACTTCAGATATTCAGCTGAAGGCTATTTTTAGTAATAAAGCCATCACTAATTACAAAATTAATACATCAGTCATCAAACAGCTCTATATGTCAAAAAAGTTATTTATTGGTAAATAAAAACAAAGCGATAAACCATAGTAATACTGTGTGTACTGTTTAAATTTTGAATACTCTTCTGTAAACATTTGAATGGAACTTTTAGAATGTTATATTATGTAAGCTTTTATTTTATCTTGGTTATTTGTGTTTTAAACTAATTTATTTGTATAGTTATAAACTGATTTTATAATATATAAAATATTTTTTCTTGATTTTATAATCAAGAAAAAATATTTTATAGATAAACTTTTGTTTTACTACATATTGTGCTAATTTAATATGTTGTAATTGAATTGTTATAATTGAAAATTGATGAATTTTATCAGCAAGAATTTTTATCAATATTCAATAAGATTCTTGCTGATCAATATGATCAATTTTCAATTAGAGGTTAAATTGTGACTGGGCAACTATATTACTATATAAAATATAATTACAATAGGCTTTTTTGTAGATTTGCCTTTTTATTACATTGATATCTCGTAACTTAGACAACATTCTAAACTTTTAAAAAAATATATAAATTTTAAAACAAACTTCTAAAGCATAAATTATTAAAAAATATACAGAAATCGGTTATCCCATGGACCAGATATGCATTTCGGCTTTTATGTGCGCCCTCTTCAGTCTTACCCAAGACAACCGCAATAATTTACATAATCTATTGATTAAAAAAATTATACAGAAAAATTAGATTTTAAATTAACAAAAATTATATTATTTTACAAAAAAGAAATTTTACCTTAATATCAAAACATAATAACACAAAATAAAAAGAATATCACATATAAGCTTTGTAATTATGCTATCATTCTTTCTTCCAACTTAGAGTAAAAATATTCAGTGTCTATCTGCTATCTGCTAATTTAAACTCAGTTTTGTTTTTAATTGTAGTAGTAAGAATTTTGCTCTCATTAAAAATAACACCTTAGGTATGAAAATTAATAATGATAATCATAACACAAAATTATACAATATTTGCTTAACTTTGATAAAACTGTTCAATTCTGAAGTAATACATTAATATCTGCA
Source organism: Olivierus martensii (assembly GCA_000484575.1). Taxonomy (NCBI): domain Eukaryota; kingdom Metazoa; phylum Arthropoda; class Arachnida; order Scorpiones; family Buthidae; genus Olivierus; species Olivierus martensii. The sequence continues at coordinate 8,401 of AYEL01048072.1, forward strand.
AGATTAATAAATTTAACAAATTCCCATTGCCAGATAAGTTATCAATTTAACCTGCATATTTTTCTTGATTTGAGTAATGCATTAATAAAAATAACCTTAACAGCAATGATTATGCTTTATTATATGATAAGTTTTTAAGAGCTGTAAGTAGGGTACGCAGTGCCTGTGGCAAGGGTCAAACTTACGCCCCCATTTTTTTCATTTAAAGATAACAATGCTGAAACTGAATTATCTCCATCAAAATGAGTTGAATTTGAATCTGCTGTAAGATATTTGTTTGAATGAGCAAATAGATTTGTACAAATCCTTTTTTATTACTTTTCTTTAGGCCTTTCCATGAATTGTCACTGAAGAGGCAGAAACCCAATGAGTCATTGTAAACTTTATCAATAAAAATAGTTCCCCTTCTTGACCTGGCACCTTTGTTTGGGATACAACTTGGCCACTCTTACCCATGAATTACATCTTCTAAGAAATAAAATGAAAGAAAACATAATGCTATGACTACGAACGTTTATCAAAAAAGTGATTTGCCCGCAAATAATGGAAATCAATTAAAAAATTTGCACCCCTAATCAAGCTGTGTCCATGGCGAATGCCACTTTTGCCACGCTCTAGTTATGGCCCTGGTTTCTAATATATATATATATACACACATGCATTGGTATATTTGTTAATACAGGAATACTTTGTATAGTGCAATTTTGAACAATATGGGTTTTGGTCTAACACGGTTTTTATTATAACTACTAATTATTATACATATTGACATTGGCAACACTGATCGGCAATCCTCCAAACACTACAGCTGACAGTCAAGAGCCAGGTTTATGCAGTAGTTTTTTGATTGGCTCTCATGTGGACATGTTCTTTCCCATGTCATTTTATTATTTATATTAATAATTAATATTCATTTATTATTTAAGTATGAGTGAAAAGAAGCAAAACAAATAAGGCACTGTTGAAATAACAAATGTAAGTGGTTGAAGACATTAGAGAAGAAACTTGAAATTATAAAATGTCACGAGAATGCAATTTGCTAAAATAACACGTGAGAATTTAATGAATGAGTGCTAATGTCTTCTATAACTTTTATATCAATTCAAAATAATTTTCTTTGTTATTTAGACAATAAAAATATATTTTTTCATTTTCAAACATTTTTATTATCCTAAATCTTTGTAATTTACAAATTAAATTGAAATCCATTATAAATAGACTTCGAACAACGCAGTTTTGCATGGCACAGACGCTTCTTGAAACCAATTAACCATGCTATACAAGGTATCCTGTATCAGCGTATAAGATATAGCATTAAAAAATATGAAGATATTAAATTTATTCATCCAGCAAGTACCAACATGCATTTTATTAAATTTTGTGCAGAATTAATAATGCAGTTTTGCATGGCGCAGACGCTTCTTGAAACCAAATAACCATGCTATACAAGGTATCCTGTATCAGCATATAAGATATAGCATTAAAAAATATGAAGATATAAAATTTATTCATCCAGCAAGTACCAACATGCATTTTATTAAATTTTGTGCAGAATTAATAACTTAAAGTATCAAATGCTTTTGCAAAATCCATTTGCAAGACAAACCTTTGTTTTTATCCCTATACTTTCTTGACAACAATTTAAAATACGAAGTTTGTTGTATATTGTAATCTTTAAAACCAGCAGATTGTCTTAACAATGTAGAGATTTTATCAGTAAATCTTTTAGCATTTATTATACTTAGAATTTTGTAGTCATTTATCTTATTGAATACTGATCTTATGTCATTAATATATATTATATCACTTTTCTTTTTAGGTAGCACTGCTTGCAGATCTGTATTAAAACCATGAGGAAATTCATTAAAATTAAGTGAATCTGTAAGTATATCTTTAAAATGAATTCATTAAAATACAGATAGGCCTCAATTAGCGCAACAGAAAAATAAAATAATTTCTCTACTTGATTTCATTTCATTGTTCTTTTAAACAGTTTAAAAATATGTTAATAATAATTGCTATTTCTAATATAAATTACTTATAAATATTTTATTCAGGCTTCTGAAGAAAGGCTTTTACAACTTGGAGCACTTGAAAAAGAGATACGAATTGTTAATGGGTCAGGTAAATATAATTTTATGTTTTTAGTTAATATTATTACTATTAATATTTATATATAGTATAACACTCCATCTATCCTGCCCTTTTTCAAAATGAGGTGTGCTAGGAAGTTAAGAATGAAATTTATATGACTAAAACATATCGAAATGATTGGATAGTGTCATTAGCATGTTTTGGAACAAACCATAAATAGGGGGAAAGGATCATATGAAAACATAGGCTGAATTTAGGTTTCATTGGAGTTTTTGAAAAAAAAATATTTTTTTTTTAAAAGATGTTGGCATTTGCCACTTAGAGTATTAAGCGGCAAAGTAAAACAAATCTTACCTCAGGCTACCCATCCTACGTAGAAATCAACTGGATTGTGAAGGATGAATTAACAGGCTGGGCCTGGAAGAACATAGGCTGAATTTAGGTTTCATTGGAGTTTTTGAAAAAAAATATTTTTTTTTAATAGATGTTGGCATTTGCCACTTAGAGTATTAAGCGGCAGAGTAAAACAAATCTTACCTCAGGCTGCCCATCCTACGTAGAAATCAACTGGATTGTGAAGGATGAATTAACAGGCTGGGCCTGGATCCCATGAATAAATTTTTTAAGGGTGAAACTTAGAGTCAAACCAGGATCCTCCATAGTGGAAAAGCCCAAGTGTTTCCATGCAGTCAGTCCAGCTGAAGAAACACTTATTTCTTAAAACATTATTTTAATCCCTTATGATTTTGAATGAGAAATTGATTTTGTAAAAATAAATGACCAAAGGAGCCAGAATGAAATAATGATATAAATGGGATGAAGTGCAAAAACAGACAGCCAGACACCAAAAGAGATTAGAGATATTGGACCTATTACTAAGGCAATAAACACTAACCACTAAATGCATAACAGAGATATAAAACTCAATTATAAACAACTAACGTACAGGGGATAAACCATTGAATTACAGCTACGGTGGCACCATAGCTGTAATTCAAAAAAAAAAAAAATAATTATTAATCTAAAATATAACTGAGAGAGAAAAATTATAATTCAGTTTGCTGAGACTTATTACTATGCAAAAGAAAGGTGATATAGGAATATGAACATAGAGATAAGTAAGATAAAAATTATAAATATTTCATATGTTGCTACAGTTTTTTATAGAATAAATAATGAATTAAAAGGAATTCAGCTAGCTGTATTCAAAGAGTATTTAATATAATAAATCAAATTTGTTATATCATAAAATCATAGCACCATTTTTTTGTATGTCTTACCTAAATTATTCTTTCTCCTTAGATCCTGAATTTATTTTGAAGTATTTTATCTGCCTCCATTTTTATAAATATCAAAAGCAGTTTAAAATTGCATTTAAAATATCATATGTGATTTTTATCATATAATTTGATCAGCAGAAAATGCATTGTAAATTTATAGCATTTAGTCATGTTTGAAACATAAACAAAATGGCATACTTCCAGTTGAGAATATCATATACAATCAATTCTCGTTATTTGTGGATTCCGTATTTGACTATTTGCGAAAATTTATTTGTAACCACAAAATCAATATTTGTGGAGCTTTCGTGCTTATTCACGGACTCCCGCTGAGTGGCGAAAATACTGTTACTAATGTAAACTCTCTCTTTCTAATAAAGGAAGTTGTTTGTTACCAAATGTAGTCTGAATCGGTTTGCCGAAAAATTTCTCATTACCTAACCTTGCTCACTCCACAGACCACAGGTAGGCAGGCCAAAAGCCTGTTCATATCGTCCGCAGGTCCCATAGAAGAATGTGCCTTATGTTTGAATGCAGCCTCAAATTTAGGCACCTAACTTCCTGTGCTTTGCTCCTTATGGCAAAATTTTAGATCTGAGGCAAAAAGCGACACAGACAAGGCTGATGCAGTTTTTCAACACAGTTTAGAAAGACAATGTCACATCAAATATCATGCAACATCAAAAAACTATCAATCAAAAATAAGCTTTTATTTACTACATAGTTAGTGTTTTAAAAAATTAAATAAAGATTACTGTAATTATAATACCGTATTTAGTACTATATACTGCATATACTGTAATTATTTGTAAGTAATGTAATACATATTAAATAAGGTGCCTGTAAACACCAAAACACACACAAACCAAGTATGAAAATGATGGGAAGAAAAGTTATGCAGAAAGTTAAAGAAATTATGCAGGAACCTAACTCTGTATTTCCCATAGGCCTAATGGTTCATTATTCGCTAATTTAGTATTTGCAAAGAATTTACAGAACTTAACTATCGTGAATAGTGAGATTTGACTGTATAAATTGCTTTTATTTTAGAATTCAAATACATGTTGACTTTTACTTTATAATTATTTTTTCTTATATTTGAATTAATGATATTTTTATAAATACTTCATTAAAAATTAACTATATTTTCTTCTCATACTGGAATAGATCTAAACAATATTTCCTTAATTTCTCCTTTTTTTATTATAAATAAAAATTAAGGGCAATATCATTACACAAACAAATATATGCATAAAATCATTCCTAGAGTATGCATGTATTTTTTACATTCTTAGATATAATGAATAACTTCTATAACTATTCTACTCAGACCTATGATGCTTGTTATAACCAAATTTTGCTATATTTGTTTCTAGCAATCCAGAGTGCTTTGGAAACATGCAAATTCACTAATTTTAATGAACACCAATAATGATAATTATAAACTAACCTAATGGTTTAAATGACTCTGCAATCCAGAGTCCTGCCTGAGCTCAGGTCTTTTTCCTACTTTCTAAAATAAATATAATTAAATCAAAACAATCTATCAAGAATTAATGTCTACATGACAAAACAAAACCAGAACTTACAATTAGAAGTATCAAACAAGTGTTAGATTTAAACCGACAAAACAATGTTAGAAACTTACACTAAGAAATTGAATAATTTCTCAAAACAAGTTAAATAATAAAAAAAATATAAATTTACTTTAGGCTCAAAAACACTTACAAAAGTGTAAACAAAGCTTTTATTTAATGGATAATGAAGCACAATTCAAATAACCAACAAAAATTATTTAATCAAACTCAAATATCCAAAAACCTCAATAATGGTTAATCCAGCAATTCTCTGGAATCAAGGGTGCCAGAATATTGGTGTTTGACCTATTGTATAATTTCTTGAATCTCCTTTTATGTATATTTGTTATGGTAAAGCACAATTCAAATAACCAACAAAACTTATTTAATCAAACTCAAATATCCAAAAACCTCAATAATGGTTAATCCAGCAATTCTCTGGAATCAAGGGTGCCAGAATATTGGTGTTTGACCTATTGTATAATTTCTTGAATCTCCTTTTATGTATATTTGTTATGGAAGTAAAAATATTAATAGATTTATCACCACTAAAAATATCTGTTCTTTTTCCATTAAATATTTTTAGTGTGGCTTAACTTTGTGTATCTGTACAATTTGAAATATACTCTTCTATTAATATATTAAAAAATCTATCAAATCAAAAGTTGTTAATGGTTGATTCAGGTAATAGTTGAATAAACAACATGACAAATTTATAAGTTACAGGGTATCATGCAGTGTTGTTTATTTCTCTACTAGTTATTTTAAAATTAATTAATTGATTGATTTTTATAAAATTTAATAGGAATTTTCTGCTGTTAAAGGTCACTTTGATGCCTCAGTTTTTAACTTCCATAGGTTTTACAATTTAAATTAATGTTTTTTTTTTTATTTTTGTTTGAAGACTAGTTTTGTAATTAAATTATATGATTCATTATTATTTATAAACAACTTTATATTTTAGAAAGGTCTGGTTACAAAATAACTCATCTGGGTAGAATTATGACTCATTTTTCCGTTAATCCTCGATTTGGAAAAATGATTGCTTGTTCATTCAAGAATGATGTTATGCCTTATACAATAATTATAGTTGCTGCATTATCAGTTAGAGAAATATTTTTAGATTCTTATTTAGCAGACAACAATGATGATGATGATGATGTAAGTATTAATTATTTTTATAAAAATTTAAATAATGAATATATTGATTTTTCTATGATATATTGTCATGTAATTCATATTTCTAATTATGATTTATTTCTCTTGTTTTACAGTACTCAATTATATTTTTATTTTAGATATTTGATTTATATTCTAATCTAAGTTATTTTCTTTCCCACTTTATTTCTTTATTTTTATTTAAATTAATGCATTTATAGTAGAACTCTTCTTAATAACTACCACTGATGATAAATTACTCATTATAACCACTATACACTATGTGTATACCCAGGGCTGGGGTGTTGATAGGAAAATGTGCCAACACCAACTTCTACATTTTTTATTTTGGTGACACCGACACTGACTCCTCTGACAGTAAAAACACACAAATGATTTTTTAGAACACATCTTTTATTCAATATAGTTGATTCTGCTTTATTGGGATATGTTGGGACTAATCCTTTTTGGCCCAATTAAGTGGTTGCCCCAATTAAACAAATAAATTCTAAAATAAAATATGTAATACATAGGTAAATAAATAAGTTGGTAAAAAATAATAATTAGATACCTATTTTATTGCTTTATTAAACAATATACAGAAAATATTTGTACTATAAATAGTGAAGAAAAAATAATACATACATGATAAATTTTACAATTTAATTTCTGGGCATCTTGGCAAAGATTTAAAACTTTTAAATAAAATTGACATTGTAATTGAATATTGCTAGATACAGTAGAGTATATAGTAATGGTAGATTCTTAAGTAGATGCATGACAATAGATAACTGATTTGCATCATGCTAGTGTTGCCAAATATTAGTGTACATAGTGTTGACATACTTTCGAAAAATCCCTAAAAATGTCAAAAATTGCTAAATTCCTTTTCTGCTACTGTACCAATTAGGTGTTTAAATTATGTATTGGTTTCCATTCTTTGAGATTTGTCCAATTAAGCAGCTGCCCCCAATTAACCAGTGGCCCAATTAAGCAGAATCAACTGTATTTATTACTGAAAAAATTATTTATTCATCTGAAAAAGAAAATAATTATTTAATACATTTTTTGAATTTAAAACCAATACATTATGAACAATGAGAAAGTTATTGCTGACATCAGCTCCTCCTAAAACTGCCAACACTGATACCAACACCAACTCCCAGCCCTGCATATACCTCTATTCATTTATCACTTATTTTGCTATTAATAAGCTTATAAGAGCACCAATTTTGATTAACAGGTAAGATCCAGAATGATATGATCCAAATGGTCAGGCTTCTGCTAATCAGTGATATACTGTAGTTTATCCACATTTACAGTTGAGCAGACTTTGACTAAAATTTGTAAAGATATGCTTAGCAATTATTCTGTTATGGTAAATAGCACATGAAGATTTGTACTTTGAAGTGGAAATAGCCCTTTTGAGTTCTTATAGTATTTACTTTTCTTAACTTGCTTTTGTTTGTTTTTTAACTTTTTTTTCAAATGGAATCAGAATAATTGACAGCATGTTGAACTAAATATATTGAAAAATAATTAATGTACATTTTTTTGGAATAAATTGTTTTGATATTATAATTAAATTCTTATTTATTGATTTACTCTTTTAACTTACAAATGAAAATTCCTAAAATATGTTAAAGTATATTATAAAATAAACTAATAAATTTATTTTTATTTAGAATAAAAAAGTTTCAGAAAACAAAAAATGGAAAAGTTTAAGAATGCAGTGGGCAGAACTAGTAAGTTAACTTTTTCAATAAAGTATAAAATTTTATGATATATTGATTATTTTAATATCATTTTTATATTATTTAGAATAGTTTCGTAATTCCCATTGTTTGACAAAAATACAATGAAAGTAATGTAAAATATCAACAAGTAATAAATAATATAGCATATTTTAAGATATGCAATATTATTATTATCACCTAATGGTGAATAAGAGTTCAGAACAATATTATTTTTATATTATTTAGAATAGTTTTGTAATTCCCATTGTTTGACAAAAATACAATGAAAGTGATGTAAAATATCAACAAGTAATAAATAATAAAGCATATTTTAAGATATGCAATATTATTATTATCACCTAATGGTGAATAAGAGTTCAGAAGAGATTTTTTGAGAAAAAATTATAAGATTAAATCACAAGATTTCTGCTCATTTATATAAATGGCTAATATCTAGTTATCCCAATTTATGATAAAATAATAAAAATTTGAATTCATATTAATAATTCTAATGATCAAAGATATTTCGAAATTTATATATATTTAAGAAAATAAAAATTTTTGTGTCATAATTTGTCATTTTTAGACAATATATGATTTTTTGTTTTGAATTTTTCATATATAGTCATTCTGGTGTTTGCAGTTGCTTTTGATATAAATATATGACAAACAAATTAATGTCATATAAAAGTTCTTATTAGCTATTCACACCATTTCACATCAATTTCTTTTTGATTATTAAAAAATATCAAAGCACAGCTATACTGTTGCTCAACAGTATAAAAGTAGAAGTTTTTAGAGCATTAGAGAATCCCTGAATTAGAGAATAATTGTAGGCATCAGTTATAGCACAGTTGCCTTATAACATAGATTGTATCCTTACCCCACAAAACTGCATTATAATCAAGTAGCACTATATAATTTTGCATTATATAAATTAATAAATTTTCTTTTAATTTTAGCATTGTATTCATGGTCTTGGTGATATCATGGTTTTATTAAAAGCAGTTGGAGGAACAGAACATGTTGGACTTTCTAAAAAAGTTTGTGATGATAATGGTCTAAGATATAATGCACTTCTAGAGATTCGTAAACTACGCAGTCAACTAACTAAAGAAGGTATTTAAATGCTTTTTAAATATATTTATGATTTAGCATATTTTCAGGATTTTAATATATTTTTTAAATACTTTTAAATCAAGATGTATTTTATATTTAATGATTGATGATAAAAAATTATACTAAGATTAAGATACAAAAAAATAATACTATTCAATGAAGAAAGAATATTATTATTGAAAGAATAAGAGTACATTAAGACCCCTGTATCCATGGGTCTAAATTCAAAGCCTCTCCACAGATAATAGTTTTTACTATTATCTGTGGAGAGGCTTTATCTGTGAATAATAGTATAACTATATTTTACATGTACCTATGATAAAGTTTAATTTATAAATTAAACACATTAACAACAATAACTAATGATAAAATAGAACAATTATACAAATAAAAGTTACATGAATGTGGTCTCTCTCTCAAATATTTATTGTACTGTGCTCACCCTTTCCTGCTGTAATGATATGATGATGACATAATGCTTACACAATGAGATAAAATGAACTTAAATTATGAATGTTTATTGTATTTATGAATTTTTTTATTTAATTTTTTCAAACCACAATCAATCATTGTTAAATGAAACCACAGATATGGGTGTTTCACTGAATTTGTATAATTCCTAATCAAAGTTTATACAATACTTCTTATGCAATTTTTTGCTTTTTATATAAAACTAATAATAATTTGACTAATAATTAAATTTTTAATTCTAAAGATAATAGAGACAAACTAAATAATATAAATCAGCCAAATTTACCCCTAGCATATTATTTTGGAATTAAAATGTATTTTTTAATTCATGGTATGGTGCCACCATCTGTTTGATTAATAACTATTTAGGGATTTATTTTAGGGATTTACTCAAAAATTAAAGTTCAATTATTAAATAATAGATCATGCCACTTTAGCCTAAATTTAAATAATTATTAATCCAATAGATGGTAACACTGTAGTGTAAATTAAAAAATACAGTTTAATTCCAAAATAATATGCTAGGAGTAAATTTGGCTGCTTTAGATTATTTGATTAGTATCCACTAGTTTGATAACATAACATAAATCAACTATAAACAAGCCTCCATATTTGCAAAAATTACTTCACAGAAAACATTGAATATTGAATTCATAAATATCAAATTTAAGGGCATATAGAGAAAATAGAATTTGATTGCTCGACACCAAAATTTTTTTTGTATGCAAACTGAAAAGGGTTATTAAAAACCGAAAATATTTTCTGCAATTTTATAATTTTTACTTGTTTTTACTTAGTGTTAAAGCAGACTAATAAGCCATTGTTTCATCTTTCTGTTCTATAATTCCACTATCTTTGCTTGCTCTCCATTATTATGTACTTTACTTAATTCCCATTTTTAATTAATCCATTTAATTAATTAAAAATGGGGAAAGATGGAATTAATTAAGCTGTAATTATATAGGGCAAGCAAAGATAGTGGAAGTTATAGATGTGGAAAACAGACAAAATTGAGGCATGAGTTGGTTGTTAATGCCAATACACTAATAGAAATTCCAAAATCATGGGAGAGTTGCATAAGCTATAGAGGTGGAAAACAGACAAAATTGAGACATGTGTTGGTTGTTAATGCCAATACACTAATAGAAATTCCAAAATCATGGGAGAGTTGCATAAAGATAGCTTATTTTACCCAAGGAAGTATCTATATGTTTTATAAAATAATATCAACTAAAAAATATTAATTATTTTATCAAATAAATAAATACAGTGATACCTCGGTTCACGAACACTTAAAAATATTTAATTTTTCTGGATATTTGAAAAGTGTGTGCCCAAACAATATACTCTTCATATTAATGAAGAAATACAAGAATCTTTATATTTAGGATTGTCTTTGGAAAGGTGGTGTATAAAAGAGAACTGGTAAATAGTCTTACAACACATGTTTGTGGAAAAAAAGTCACTTTTTTAATACCCACATAGTTAGAAAATATTGACTGATCTGCTCAATTTTAATCAAATAAACATAGCATTTAGTTTTAGTATTTATTTAATAACAATGTTATGTTTATTTGATTATTATTATCTTATATAACATTTAATTTTTTTAATGTAGAAAATCAATATAACTTCAAGACCACTGAACAATGCAATGCTAGTATACTATTCACATCTATCTGAAACCATATTCAGCCATATTTTAGAAAAAGTCATTTAAAAAATATGACATTCTTTATTATGATTGCGTAAGACGTATTATTGTGATGGTGACATAGCATAGGGCATTAAGGCGCCATTACTGTGAGCACAGTTAAACTGCTGGCAGGTTCAATTCCCTTCAATGCGCTTTTTTTTTGTTTTAAATTAATTTACTATTTTTTAAGGAATAATTAATTAATTTAAAATTTAATCACGAAAGTTGACATTAATTTTCATTTTATGCGATGTAAATGGAAGCAGTTTGAAAACGTGAATAGAAAGATATTTATAAAGTGAATACAATATGATGAATATTAAAGTACAAACAATAAGATAAACTTTTTTTATCACAACTTTATTTCTGTCAGCAATAGCACTTTCTTCTGATCGTTTACAATTGTTGGAATGATAGTTATCGTAAAAGCACGTGAAACAAAGGCATACTTCACACCAAAGTACAGCCAATTTTGTAAAATATACTTACAAACTCGCTTCTCACTTTACAATCACAAGTCAACAACTCTAGTCGTGGGAATCGCCAAACTCATCCAGATAAATAACTACAATAAAATGCAGGGAGTCACCAACGTTGTTGTTTTAATTGGTTTATTACACCTCAAAGATCAAATCAACACTCATCTCTCGTTCATTTCCCGGTTTGACAAAGTCAAGTGAAAATTTATACATCAAACACACTTGTGACGAATGATTTATTTTTCTATTCACGTTTTCAAACTGCTTCCATTTACATCGGATAAAATGAAAGTTAATGTCAACTTTCGTGATTAAATTTTAAATTAATTAATTATTCCTTAAAAAATAGTAAATTTATTTAAAAAAAAAACAAAAAAAAAGCGCATTGAAGGGAATCAAACCTGCCGGCGGTTTAACTGCACTCGCAGTAATGGCGCCTTAATTCCCTATGCTATGCCGCCATCACGATAATACGTCTTACACAATCATAATAAAGAATGTCATATTTTTTAAATGACTTTTTCTCAAATATGGCTGAATATGGCACTAAAAAGACAGTCATCAAGTATAGTCAAATATACACAAAAGAAAAGGAAATGGCTAATAGGTCTAACAAAGAAGGGAAGCTAAACATGGAAAGAAAGCGAAACAGAATATAATGCATTTTTCCTTTCGTTTCATCGAACCATCCAAAGATATATTCTACAATATGCCAAAAAAGAACTGGCCTAACTTTGACAAAAATATAATTAGAAGACAAAGGGCATCTAGAAACGGCACAAGAACCGCAGAAAACATCGCAAAAATAGGAAAGAAAATAGAGAGATAATTTCTGTTTAGTGTGTAGTGTTCAATGAATTTTTTGCAACTGAAAAGTGGCTATGTTTTGTTTTCAAAAACAAACTTTCTAGCCTCTAAAGACAATAACCAGAAGTACGTAAATTTCTACAATAAATGTTCTGTAAATATGTTTTTGCTTCATTTAGAAACCATCCAGTTATCTGATGTCGAACTGAAACAAGAGTTTGAAGAAGTCAAGAATATGGATAATGAAAAATTACAGTCATGATCTAATCGACTCTTGTAACGTATAAAAGAAATTAAATATTTGAGAGTTCTGCCAGGTTTCGGAGTGAATGTATCGTTGTAGGCGAAAGAAATTGCGTAGCTTCGTAAAGATGAGTCATGGCTTAGTTAAGTTGATTGTGTTCCATTCGGAATGATAAGATGTGTCTGGGATCGTTTGAAATATCCAATTGTCTATGGGGGTTTTGCAGAGAATTGTGGAGAAGCGTGATTTTGAGCACTGATTTGCAGCCCCATAGCTTGAGAATGGGGCTTTGCCCTTTATGGGATCTTCACCAATGAACTTTCTCTTTTCTTTTCTTGTGCCTAGTGCTCTCTTACTTTGTTCGAGTACTCTTCTGTCAGAGTACTATATCATATTAAATTTTTCTTTTAATTTCATGACCCCAAGTTTGCACCCTCCCCTTGTTAGGTTCATAGATGCTTCCTATATATATATATATATAAATTTTTTTTACTTATTTATGTGTGAAAGTATTTGTTTCACTAATTCAAATTATCACTTAATACTGATAAACTGTCACCCTGATTAATCCAGATTAGTGAGGGTTTACTGTATTCTAAATTATTTTTCTTTGTATTGGTTGATTACTAGTAGAATATAATAATTGAAAAAAATCAAATATTAAATAATGTTTTGTTATTTGAATTAAATGTATTTGACAATAGTTCAATGAATTTGTTATCCAAAGTGCCTAAAGTCAGTTGCATATTTTGATAATTTAGTCATTTATCAATATCAATCAATGTGATGTTTTTTTTTATAAAGTAAAACATTCAAAATATATATTTGTTGTTTGTTTTATCGTAATTTATTTATTGTATTCCCAAAATTCCCTTGTAATTTCTAAGACTGCTACAATATTTATGGATAAATTTTCTGATAAGAAATATTAAAATTTAATGTAATCAAGACTAATCAAAAAGGAAATTATATGTAAAGATATCTGTCTCAGTTTATATGCTGTTATATGTATTAGTTCAAAATTTAGTTAATCATTTGGCTAAATTTTATATTAAGATTTAGAAATCAAATTTCCCATAAATCCAGATAATATTCTGAAAGCATTACTGAAAAATTTCTTATATATGAAATCTTTTAACTATATTTGACAACAGCATCGGAAGGCAGTATTAAGTCTATGGGATCCCATAGATCAATGGTTCTTAACCTTTCCAAAGTCATGGAGCACTTTTGATTGAAAGAAAATTTGTGGAACACTATATCACAAAGATCATAAAATAAAGAACAAAAATATGCATGAACATGTATTTTACTAAAAATTATACATTATACATTAATTAAAAAAACATTCTTAAGAACTGTAACTAACACTCTTTTAGAAAAATGGCACATTTTTAAATCAAGTTAATGCAATACTTGAGCTAATTGTCTTCTGCAGATTTGAGCAATGTCAAATCTAATATGTGATAAAGCTACCTTCGTCAATATTTCTAAGTTTTTCGCTTTTTTTAGTTTTTATGTTCAGCAATGTTGAAAAGCCTAGCTCACATAAATATGAAGTCGAAAATTGCAGCAAAATCTCAATTGCTTTTGTGGGTAGGCTTGCTCAATAGTTTATTCGAAAATCCAAGTTGAATCTTGTCTACGTTATAAAATGCGTACTGTGCAGTATGCTAAAGTCATTCAAGTAAGCCTCGCTCTCATAATTTCGTGGAATATCAATGTTCCGGGAACACCAGTTAAGAACCACTGTCGTAGCTCTTGGACTCTCCAAAGAAGATTAAAAAGTGATTTGAAGAAGTATAATGAATGTCTATTTTCAACTGCACATTGATCTCAAAAAATTATTATACAAACCCAAATAATTTCTTTAATATAAAAAATTGAATGCAAACTTTTGTCATATACATTAATCCGAGTACATTTGACTTACGAAGTGCAGATGAAAAATGAGTAAAGAACGTTAAGTTGTGTAGATATAAATATCCATGTTGTGTTTAATTCATCCATAAACAAGAATAAAATGAACACTAACTGATGATTGAGTATTGAGTCTACAATATTATTTTATTGTTCACATTTTTGTATATTTAAATACAATTTTTTTATTGTTAGAAATATAGAAATCAAAATTGTCAAATCAGCTCCAAGCTAACAGTTGCAGCTGTTACACAATCAACAACAGATGATAAGAGTTATATAGATTGCAGCATTACATTGAATTTATATAAATATTTCTTAAATTTCAAAGGAAATTAAAAGATTGGAAGTATTAAAATTATTGGTATAACCAATGACAAAAAGTTTTGCAAATGCAAAATACTAAAAATTTCACTTTGAATTTTTTTTTATTTATTTAGTGTTTAATGATAAAAAACAATGCTTATTTATCAAATAAATGTTATTTTTTCCCCTTAAAAATTTTTTAAATAAAGAACTTTCGGTTAGCTACCCATCATCAGTGTTGTTTAAACTGAGGTACAGAAGTGAAAAATGTTGCTGCCGATACAAAAACATCCTATACGATCCCTACCTCCCCACCATCGATGATAACGCCATTCTGGTTAAAAATAATCTTAACCTTAGGCACTATCCGAATTAATCGTAAGATAAGTGTGCCACTCTATTGGAGGCAATTATCATCAGAACAGATTAACCGTTAAAAAGTAAAAGTGTAAAAAAAAAATACTAAAATTATAAGAAGAACAAAATACGTAACTTTAGCCAAATGAGTATATAAAACTTTAACACACACCATAGTGACGCAATAATATGATTATAGTACGGTTTTTATGAACTTGCCGGCAATTATTTGATCATCTTTTTCTGTTAATAATGACCTTTAAATTTGGTTTTATACCGCTTTTCATTAATCAAAACCTCTTAAAACATTGTTCTAAAACAATATTGGAATTCTTGTCTCATTCAATTTTTACACGAATAATGAGTAGTAGCTTCAAATATAACTATAACCTTTAAATGCAGTCGTCTCGGTCGAATAGCCACGTGGTAAAACAATTACTAAGAGGATCCGGTTCAATTCGGGTCCCACATCCAGTTTTCAGGTGGGTTCCGGGCCCGGCCGTTCAACCCCATTTTTCGATTGAAGGGGACTAAGTTGCCAGCATTAAAAAACTCAAATTCGACTGCATATACAATGGCCGCAATTAGTTTATTATGCAGCCGAATATATATATACAGTATATATACCAGTGGGTGATCTGTTAACAAACACTTCACAGAACAAACTGTGGTGTGAAGAAGTTAACTTTGACCTGTCCTATTTTTATTTTATTATATACACTATTATTTATCGTTATTTTCCTATATGCTAACTTATTATATATTAGTTTAAAAGTTAACTTACTTCCACCTTCTCCGTCGTAGTTGGCAATCAAAATAAAATTATATGTACTAGAAAATAACATGTATAATAAATTAGATAGTTTTGTATAATTAAATTCTTATAAAATTAATTTATTGCAGTTAATCTTTTATCATCAAAACAAAATTTTTGTATGGATCCAAAACTTCATGTTCCCACAGAATCTCAAAAAGAATATTTGTGTAGACTTATCTTAGCTATAGGAATTGATCATGTAGCAAGGTAAACTTTATCAAAATTAATTAAAAAAAGAATCAGACTTTATAAATCTTTAAATAGTAATATTATTGTATAATAATTTCATATATTTCTAGAAAAATACCAGAATATGAAATTGTGAAAGAAAATCGAAAAAAATTTAAAAATGCATATCAGGTAAATATAATTCTTTAATTCATTTAAATTTAATTTAATTTTAATTTTTAATATCGATTTAGGAAATTAAACTGCATGCCATAATGTTAAGTTCTTGAATTGATTTTTATCAAATAATTTTCTTATGCACTCAATTTCTGATACTTTGAATTATTAATTTATTCATTAATCCTTTCATTGCTGTTACCTAGAATCAGAGCTGGATTTGCATTTTTGGGGCCCTAGGATGAGCAAGGCTTTGAGGTCCCTAAAAATTCAAATCAGCTACATGTCTAATTTTAAAGGCTTCTTATAACATATAAGGAACCTTTAAAATTTTACTTTCTATCTAGCCCTTTAATAAAAACCATTTTTCCTTATTAAAAGTTTATAAAAGTTGAAAACCAATTGATAGTTTTGGGGCACCTAGGACGTGGCCTAGTTGGTCTGTAGGTAAATCCGGCCCTTCCTAGAATGGACATAAGGGGTAATTAATGGCATCAGGTTGTTGACATCTATACATAGCATGTCAGGATTTTGATAAATTATTTTGTGCTAATCTAAAAAAACATTTTCGAAATATAATTACAGCATATTTTAGGTTATATTTATTATTATTGAATACTGATTTATTAAAATTTTTTCTTGTTTTATTTTTATTATTTAAATAGGTGTGGCATGCTAGCTAAAAGCTCCTGCCAGTTCCTTCTGGGAAAATTTCTCTTCCATCTATTAAACTCAATATTGTCTCTTATTGGTAGAAAAACTATTCTGAACCAGTAAAGGTTAAAAAAAAAAACTAAGATTATTTATATTATATCAAATTTTATATCAAAATATGGGCAGAAATACATTATTCATGGTTTGCTTTATTCAGAAATAAGAGTTGTTTCATGAGAGAATGTCAAATATTATTGCAAAATAAAACAAAAAACTATTACAATGTTGAGTAAACATTTGCTTAAAAATGATATCTAATATAAATATAGGCATTGTTTAAAAGAGAGAATATACATCAATAATTTTGCTAAGAAAATTTGCATGTTACTACTTTATTAAATAAACAATTTTATATCAAAATATGGGCAGAAATACATTATTCATGGTTTGCTTTATTCAGGAATGACACAGCTATCAGATAGAAGTAATAATTTCATTGGATGCCTTAAAAAAATCGCAAAAAAAAAGTATAAAATTTGGCATAATATAAGTAATGAATACTTCTTTAAATAAATAATAATTGTAAAAAGAAACATAGAAACTGTATAAACAGTAAAAATTTCAGATTTTTTTTTGATGAAAAATAAGAGAGATATTCAAAACTTTATAAAACTTCATATCAATTAATCTTAATTACAGAACACCACTGGCCTGACACTACAGGCAATACTTGAAATAGCCGGTAACAAATGGGTTAATTCAGAGGTGGTACTAATCTTAGCATAAATTATTTCTAATCATTAAAATTCTACTAAAACAAATCAAGTATTTGGCAATATTAGATTCTATTTGGATATACCCTTTAAATTTGGTTTATTATATCATTTATATTATTTTAAAATATTTAAGCATTGAAATCAGCTTTCCAACTTAAAAATTTATTGTTATTGAATGAATGTTAACCAAAGACATCATTGAATACACATTTTCCTAAGTTATTAACTTTTATATAAGTTTTGTTTGTTATTTGGATACTCTCTTCATATTTTGCCTCCAAAAGTATTTATATACTGAATTTTATAATATATTTCACAATTGGACCAATTAGAAGTTTCTTATTTCACAGATTTCAATAAAAAGTTGTAATTATAAAGCAAAGGGTTTTTAATATAATTGCTGCCATCTTAAAATTTTGCCATCATATATTAACTAACTGTATAGTTTTATATTATTTTGGTTGATAGAGCATTCTGCTATCATAAATTAAAAAATTCTTGAAGAGTTTTTGAAATTTTCTGAAATTTGAAAATGAAATTTCATGTGCATAAGTACAAATATTTATAGCTTGAAGAGTGCCTGTATTTCAAATTGTTAAGCTAACTTCAAAAAAACTTGTGTGATCATCTGAATTAATTTCTTTATTAATTTTTCAATTCAGTTTATTTAAGTCATATTGTGAATTGTCTGTTTAAGAAAGAAATTATAGAGAAATTATGATAGTAAATTAAGAATAATTTTTTTAGATAGATGAATTCAAATAAAAATAAGAATCAACAATTTCTTTATAATTTTTTAAAACAGGAGATATTGGAATCCAGATCTTCCAAATGTTAAATAATAGCTTTATCATATAATTTTCTTGGATGGAAATATGTATAATGCTTTCACAGCAGAAACTGGCCCATTTATTAGGCACATGTTGTAAGAAAATTATTTTTTCAAATTGTGTTATGACAAAGCTAATTATCAAAGTAATTTTGTCACCATTTATATAATTATATGCAATTTCAGTATATTTTAATGAAATATGGATAATGCATTCTTGAATATAAAAGTATCATAATTTTTTCCATTTAAATCCATTATAAGTTTGATTCCAATTTACAAGCATTTATCAGAAATGCTCTATGCATATAAACTAGGTATACTTGTAGCTGGTAAAACAATATGAAAATTAATTGAGATTTCATTGAAAGATTTGAAGTAAGAGATAGATATAATAAGATAAAATTTTTAAAAATGTTGTTCAAAATACAAAATATGTAACAATTCAACTTAAAAAGAAGGGGAATTATGAAATCCAAGCAGATAATATAAAATAAATTATAGATAATTAAAGAATTTAAAAGCTATTTTTGTTTTAATAGTATCATAAACAAAAATAAGATCTGTTAATTTTATAATTAATTATCCCCATGATATAATTATATCAGCTTTTCCTGGTATTAGGATTAATTTTATTTAATTTTATAATCCAGGATTGTGATATGTATAAATCATAAATTTTAAATTTAATTTAGAGGCTTGTATAAAAGACCATCTCTGCTTTGAAAATTCTCTATTTTCAAAAACTTCAAGAAATTTTTGATTATTAAAAAATATGAACTTATATTAGAACTAATACTAAACTTTTATTTGGAATCAATATTGAATTCAAAATAGGGATCAAATGATTAGAAAACAACAAAAACACTTAACATGCTATTTGGAAGCAGTTAAATTTAAAAAATTTTAAATGAACAGGATAAGCACAAATTTTGGATTATTTCTTAAAATTTCCTAGGTTTTAAATTGAGGACTTTTTCCTTAAATATGACAGATTCTAGAGAATACCAGAAATTTGAATATCTATTGTATATTTTTGAACTGTCTTTTTTAACATTTCAACCCTTTTTCTTAAATATGACAGATTCTAGAAAATACCAGAAATTTGAATATCTATTGTATATTTTTGAACTGTCTTTTTTAACATTTCAACAAATCATGTTAATTGGTTTTCATGAAATTAACATGAATTGTTTTCCAAAAAAAATTAACAAGAAGATTATTTTGGAAGTAATATTTTAAGGAATTATTATTTTCAAGTTGAAATATAATTTTAAGAAAGAACAGATTATCATCATCTACAATATGTAGTTATATGTTTTAATAAAATTTGATATGTTAATCAGAACAGTTGATCAGATATCTTTTACCTTCATTCTAATATCATAAAATTGATATTTGAGTATTTAAAAAAAAAAATATGCTATTTAGCTTTATTTAAAATAATTCTCTCCTTATTTGAAAATAATCAAAATTTCTTTAATGTAGTGTCAGTTCCTTGATGAACCAGTGTTTATCCACCCAGAATCTGTCCTGTATCAACAAGCTCCTCCTTTTGTTGTGTTTCAGGAAATCTTAGAAACATCTAGAAAATATATGAAAGGTAATTTTTATAAGTTTACGTTATCTTTTTCTATGACATTCCTTTATATGTCTTTAAAAAATGTAGCTAATTATGTTAGTCCACTTATTTGAGCTTCTTTACCTATCAATATATAGGTTATCTTATTATTGAATCTCATGGATATTTTTTATAAGTTCTTATTTTTACATATTTGAAAGACATTATTCAAAATGATATCAATTCTTTATTGTTGCTGTAGAGATATTTTCAATCTTTTTGACTTTGAAGAAAAAAATGGCAATGGACAATATTAGATAATTCATTCGCAATAGAATTTGATAGTTTTGTTGTAAGTATGACTAAATGTAAAGATAGCAAAGATATCAAAAATAATACAAATAAAAGAATTGTTATTCAGTAGCAGTTCTTTATTTCATAAATTCATATATAAAAAACAAGAAAGATTTTTTTTTATTTATTATTAGAATTGATATCTGTAAAATTCCTTAAAAGAATAATCAAAGCTATTGCTAACAATATATTCGAGATAGACAAGCTCAATTCATTATTAATGAATAAAGAATCAATACTACAATAGGAAGACAGAAATATACAGTTTAATATTTATATTATATAAATAATTTATTTAATCTGTCATCTAAATAGCCTCATATTTATTGTAATTCCTGTACCAAACTTTATTAATTTAGATTAATTCAGCCATAAGTTGCAACCAAAATAATAAAATCGCAGGAGATTATCATCATCATGAGAATTATATTAGTCTTCAGACTAAAAATTATATAATACTTTCAGTTCTACTGCTAATTTTCTAAAATCTTTAGTTAACCAAAAAGTAAGCACTAGTAGCAGTTTAAGTTCAAAAGAAATAAACTGCTTTATTCATTAAAAACATTTTCGGTCGTATTTAATTCGACCCTCTTCAGTTAAAACAAATAAGTGTTAACTCATTAATACAAGAAAACATTCTAATCGAACAAATTTCAAACATTAACTACAGCTGATAACATTTTTAATGAATAAAATAGTTTATTTCTTTTTGTTGAAAATTGGTTTATGGTGGCAGTCATCCCACGCTGGGTAAACAGTCACACTTAGAATTAGTATTTAAGTTTCTAACACATTTTGTCCGTCTAGTTCTAACACTCGTTTGTTACTCTTAGTTGTAAGTTCTCGTTTCCGGTTTGGTTTTGCCGGTTAACGTGAAGTGTTGTTAGAGTGTTTTTGACGTTAATTAGTATTTAAGTTAGAACTTAGAAAAAAGACCTGAGCTCAGGCTGAACTCTGGATTGCAGAGTCGCTAGCCGTTAGGTAGTTATAATTAGTAGTATTGACATTCGTTCTAATTCGCGACTTTGCAGTGGGACCCGCTTACTGACGGAATGACAGATCGGCGCGTGGTAAAGCTATGGCTTACCATCCTGGAGGATCCGGGTCCCACTCTTCCAATTTTTCAGGAGGGGCCCAGCCTCTGTCCGTTGAACATCATCCTTCAACCATCCGGTTGATCCCCATCGTGATGTTGGCTAGCCTATGATGAGCTCTATAAGTGGCCGCCGCCAGATAAAAATATCTCATGAGCAGGGCCGCATTTATACTTTTGGAGGCCCTAGGCGCAACATCATTATGAGGCCCCCAAAGAATAAGTTTCTTTCAGTTAATCAAATTCATACGCTTCTTTTAAAGTTTATTGAAAATAAAAGTCGATATTTCTATAATAACTTATTTTAATAAAATAACACAATATTAGCATACATATACGGTCTAACCTTGTTATCTCGAAACCCTTGATATGTGGAAAAAATTTTCCATGCATTTTCGGCATTTTACCAATGTAATTTCAGTAGTTATCTCGAAGTATTTTCTTCAAAACCCTCGCTACCTCGAATTAGTTTATAATTTTGTGCTAGAGTAATTAAAAATACTTTCCCTGGCTTTCGGAGTCTAAACAAAGGATTTCGATTTAAGAAAAGTACCGATATAGTAACTGGAACAGGAACTTTTTGCGCATGCTCGGAATACTGAACATACCGCACAGTAGTTTCGTTTTCTAAGTTTCACTTCTAATCGTTGATAGGTTTTTATCAATATGATCGTGTTTATTCAGTGATATTTTCCACCTTTGGTTTATAACAGGCTGTCCAAAAGGCGGCCCGCCAGGCCATTTTGTGCGGCCCTCCATATCTCTAGTAAACACATCTGCAGCCCTCGGGTTCATTATAATTGGACAGCCCTGGTTTATAAGATGCAGGAGTATTTAGATGGTAATTTTCATGGAAAAAAACTGTCTTATACAGTCTGTATTATTGAAATAAAACTCTCTATTTAAAATTGAACCTTGATAAAACTCTTTAAATCGAATTTTTTTTTGTTCCCGTGAGATTCCAGATATCGAAATTCTACTGTATTTGTATTAAAAAATTATAAAAATAAATCCGTTCAAATTTAAATTAAAAAATTAATAATTAATTTTTTCTGGCTTGGGTTTTAGGTTAGGTTAGGTTACATTAAGCCGCCATATCCTCATGGGAAATTCGGTATCTGGCGGCAGCCACTTATGGCGCCCATCGCAGGCAGGCCAGCACCCATGATGGGGTCAACGGTTGAAGAATAGGGTTCAATGGGCCGGGTCCGGATCCCTCCTGAAAAACTGGAGGTGCAGGCCCGGATTTGAACCCGGATCCTCCAGCGTGGTAAGCCAAAGCTTTACCATGCGACCATCCAACCGACGCTTGGGTTTTAGTAAATACAGTGATACCTCGGTTCACGAACACAATCCGTTCTTTGATCCTGTTCGTGATCCGAAAAGTTCGTAATCCGAATCAATTTTTCCCATTGCAATTAATGTAAATCCAAATAATA
>AYEL01048073.1:0-39678 GCA_000484575.1 Olivierus martensii
GAGAATTTTGTCACGGGCCCGGCATCGAAGAGGATCCGACTGTCGGGCCTCGATGTGTCACATAAAGTATACAATAGTTCGCAGGCTACCGCTAGAGCGCACTGTCTATCACTCAAAACAGTTGTGCCAAAATAAACTATTTTATATATAACACTGATAAGTAATTTTGTACTTATCAAACAGTTCAAAAAGTCAATTTTAGGATGGACGGCCGCTGTAGGAACATTCTGTGCCTGGTGTATCCAGGTTTAGTTCCCAGGTCTCATACAAAATTTTTCAGAACGGATCTGATCTACCTATTGAACCACATCCTTCACCTAATGCCTAATCTCACCAAAGGTATAGGTAATCCATGATGGGCACTGTAATAACTTATCGCTTAGTCCCAACTTGTTGGAAAGTTGTGTTACGCCATACAAAAAAAATATAGGTTAGTTACGTTACTGAATCTTATGAAAGATTTTTATTAAATCATAGTGATGCACTTTTTTAAGTAAGGACCGGACTACAGACTTATCACGGGCCCTAAAATTTCTCTCGGCGGCCCTGTCAGAAGTAATTTAGAGGTTTTTTATATTAGTGTAATAGAGGGTAATTTTTATATTATGAATATTTAAAAATAAGAATTTTATTTTACAACTATAAAGAGGCTGTTTTTTATATTGTTGTTTGTGAGGAGTGAGGTTTTAAAATGTGGCCCCCAGCTTGCGCATAATGGTAAATGCGGTCCTGATGTTAGCCCATTTTAAGAGATTTAGCTTTGTTTTCCTTCATTTCTCATTGCTGAAATCCACTCGGTCTCCTTGATTTGCGTACTCCACGTGGCATGATAATTTCAGATTTTTCTATTTTAAGAACAAATTTGTTGCAATTGTTTCCAAACATATACAATTCAAACCAAGTTCATCTTCCCTTATATTTTAAAAATTTTTACTTTCGGAAAAGTAGACCACCATTTATAAATTTACACATATTTTTAATTGAAAAATTTTCTTCCTTTTATCATTATCAAAAATTGTTTAAATTCTTCAACAAATTTTTCTGAATCAATATCAGTCCCATAAGTTTGTAAAATTTTATTAATGCTGATCCTGTGCTTATCTCGATCTATATCCTTCTTCAATAAAATATCAAACGTATTCAATATGTCTAAATAGCGTTTTGCTCTTTCATTAATTTCCAAAACTAGCTTATCACAAATGATTTTAAAAGTATTAATAATGAAATTTTCTTTCCCATGAAATATAATCTCATCGTTAGATTGTAAAAGTTCGTCATACATTTTTTTTTTCGTTTTTTCATTCATTTTTAAATTTTGTTTCATCTGTTAATAAATTCGCTTCTTCATTTAAAGCGACAAAACTATTTCTTATATCTAAAATAAAACCAACTGTAACAAATTATTAGCTAACAACAAATCCGTATCGTGATTTACTAGTAGCATTTATTCGTTGTAAAATTTTGTCCCAAACAACTGTTAATATTGCCATTTGTAAATTGTCAGAATGTTTAGCTAATGATGAGCTTTCTACTATAGAAATAGGTTTTTCGTGAGGAGAAATGGATAGCTCGAGTAATGCTGCTTTAATTTGTTTATATCCACGTTTCAAAGCCAGTATAGCGTCAGCTCTCGCGGACTATCAAATGTTTAGCTAATGATGAGCTTTCTACTTTAGAAATAGGTTTTTCGTGAGGAGAAATGGATAGCTCGAGTAATGCTTCTTTAATTTGTTTATATTCACGTTTCAAAGCCAGTATAGCGTCAGCTCTCGCGGACTATCTCGTTTCACTTAAGGCCGGTTCCCATTTACAGAAAAGTACTACGTAAAAATAATCCGGAAACGGAAAATTCGAGAGTTTTCCGTAGTGAAGAAAGTATCCGGAATATCGAGTTGGGCAACTTTTAACTTTTCCGTAATATGATCCGGAAAAAGAATATTTTAAACCAATAGCGTACCGTTGAGAGCGACGTCATCCATGACGCGCACAATCATCGAATGGAGAGAAATATAAGCATGGAAGGCAAGAGGATGAAGAATCAAGGAATAATTTTGAATGTGTGACGTCAGAAGATAAGTGCCAATAGCTAATGTTTTTGAAATCCTTTTCCGGATTAGATGGGAACACACTGAATTTTACGGACCGAAGGAGAATATATTCTGTATATGTAATTATTTTCCATAAGTGGGAATTGGGCCTATAGTCTTTTAACTGTTAAAGATTTTTTTCTAACTGTTTAAGAAGTATTGTCTTTTTGTTGAAGATGAAAAGTAATTATATATATTTTGAATAAAACAAAAATATTGCGTCGCTTCAGGACAAGATTCAGCGGCATAATTGCCAGTTAAATTTAATGAATGGACTAGAGTAGTGCTTCTTAAAGTGTGGGTCGCGTAACAAACTTTGGGGTCGCAAAAATTTTATCAAATGTTTTAATTCGTATTCCTAGTTTATATACCTCTACATACCCAGGATCGAGAAAATATTTTCTCGGGGTAAAAGGGGTTGCCAAGTGGAAAAGTTTGAGAAGCACTGGACTAGAGCATGGTATATAATGTGCAGAAGGACTTCGAGGACAGAATTTCTGTGAAGTGGAAAAATTAATAATAATAGAATAATAGATAATTAATAAATTCATAGTTGAATGCCGCTAGGTTCGTTTCTTTCAATGGGAATAAATATTAAAATTTTGTCAAGTAATATTATGCTAATAATCACCTGTTGTAATTCAAAGAAATTTTGATTTTATAAATGCGAGATGAAAAAATTGAAAATTTATAAATATGAAAATACTAAGGTCGAAAGAGCTTTTAAATTCGTTAAATATATTTTACAAAGGCCAGAAAAATAATTCTTCCGTAGCATAAATTGAAAATCAATTTTATTCTTATTTAATTTTGAATGATAATTTTACAGAATATCTAATAATTAAATGATCGGTTTTTTATCGAAAGTGTACTATTATGCTTTCATTACAAAATCGATTGCTTTCTTTTCGATTTCTATTTAATGGTAGAACTACTACTACACTAAGCATGACATAGAATTACGTCGACGACTTCGAATGTGCTAACTTCTACCCTTACAGCCATACAATAAAAATACAAATCTTATAATAGAAAACTAAGGAATAGTGATAAATTAAAAAAAAATTCCATAATTCTATCTTTATTCTCATTCTTCTACGGTTGTGCGAAATATGTTGATATAGGGAACAATCGATAACCCCATAATTTTTTGACTTGTAGTATTGCATAAATTCGTGTACGTTCAAGTACACGAATTTATGCAATACTACAAGTCAAAAAATATGTAATCCTACAGTTTCCGTAAGTTTTATATTCTAAAGAAAGAATATTTCAAATGGTGCGGGAGGCTTCACAAATTTTTCAGCGGACTCTAAGTTTTATATCAGAGGTCAGGGCCGCCGAGAGGGGCTGACATCCGAGAATTTTGTCACGGGCCCGGCATCGAAGAGGATCCGACTGTCGGGCCTCGATGTGTCACATAAAGTATACAATAGTTCGCAGGCTACCGCTAGAGCGCACTGTCTATCACTCAAAACAGTTGTGCCAAAATAAACTATTTTATATATAAGTATATAAAATAGTAAATGTAGTAAGTAAGTACAAAATTAGTGATAAGTACAAAATAAATATAAGTACAAAATTACTTATCAAACAGTTCAAAAAGTCAATTTTAGGGTGGACGACCGCGGTAGGAACATTGTGCCTGGTGTATCCAGGTTTAGTTCCCAGGTCTCATACAAAATTTTTCAGAACGGATAATTTTGTACTTATCAAACAGTTCAAAAAGTCAATTTTAGGATGGACGGCCGCTGTAGGAACATTCTGTGCCTGGTGTATCCAGGTTTAGTTCCCAGGTCTCATACAAAATTTTTCAGAACGGATCTGATCTACCTATTGAACCACATCCTTCACTTAATGCCTAATCTCACCAAAGGTATAGGTAATCCATGATGGGCACTGTAATAACTTATTGCTTAGTCCCAACTTGTTGGAAAGCTGTGTTACGCCAAACAAAAAAATATAGGTTAGTTACGTTACTGAATCTTATGAAAGATTTTTATTAAATCATAGTCGCTTAGTCCCAACTTGTTGGAAAGTTGTGTTACGCCATACAAAAAAAATATAGGTTAGTTACGTTACTGAATCTTATGAAAGATTTTTATTAAATCATAGTGATGCACTTTTTTAAGTAAGGACCGGACTACAACTTGTCACGGGCCCTAAAATTTCTCTCGGCGGTCCTGTCAGAGGTAATTTAGAGGTTTTTAAATTACTGTAATAGAGGGTAATTTTAATATTATGAATATTTAAAAATAAGAATTTTATTTTACAACTATAAAGAGGCTGTTTTTTAAGACTTATCACGGGCCCTAAAATTTCTCTCGGCGGCCCTGTCAGAAGTAATTTAGAGGTTTTTTATATTAGTGTAATAGAGGGTAATTTTTATATTATGAATATTTAAAAATAAGAATTTTATTTGACAACTATAAAGAGGCTGTTTTTTATATTGTTGTTTGTGAGGAGTGAGGTTTTAAAATGTGGCCCCCAGCTTGCGCATAATGGTAAATGCGGTCCTGATGTTAGCCCATTTTAAGAGATTTAGCTTTGCTTTCCTTCATTTCTCATTGCTGAAATCCACTCTGTCTCCTGGATTTGCGTACTCCACGAGGCATGATAATTTCAGATTTTTCTATTTTAATAACAAATTTGTTGCAATTGTTTCCAAACATATACAATTCAAACCAAGTTCATCTTCCCTTGTTATAAATGAATTTAAAATTCAATTATACACCATAGAAGTTCAATACAAACTAACAGTCAACAATAAACTATAGTATTAATAATATCTTTCAAATGATATTATTGTAATATTAATTTTTCACATAATACTTTTCTTTGCATTGCGTAAAATACAAAATTTATGTAGCACAACTTCAATCTATTATTACTTGATTAATACCAAAGTGAGTAAAAAAAGTGATTAATTGGTGATTATACATAATCGCGGGTTATTATGCATAACCACCAATCATCTTGGTAAGTTTGATAAATTTCACTAATTGTATCACTTTTACCGGCATTTTTGCATAATTCCCAAACGAAATTGGTAAATTTGGTAAATATGCCAGAATTTCTCACTTTTACCCAAATGAATTTGATAAGTTTGATAAACGCTGTCCTTAAGGAACAGCTAGTTCTAGGCTTAAAAATTAATTCCAACGAAAAATTACCTACATGCGAGACCTGTATTAAGGAAAAGCATGCACAAACTCCTTTCCCAAAAGTGAGTAAAACCAGAAGTACGAAATTGCTAGAATTAGTCCACTCTGATGTCTGTGGACCAATGCGTATTAAATCAATTGGAAGAGTGCAATATTTTCTGACTTTAATCGATGAACGATTCACGATGGAGTGAAGTCTACTTCCTAAAACAAAAGGGAGAAGTTTTCAAAGCATTCAAAAAGTTCAAAGCTGCTGCCAAACTAAAACCGGTACTAAAGTCAAAGTTTTACGGAGCGACAACCGGAAAGATACCGCAATAAGGAATTCGACCGTTATCTGGAAGAAAATAAAATCCGAAGAAATCTCACAGTTCAGTATACGCGTATTTTCTTCAACAAAATGGCGTAGCAGAACGCCAAAACCGAACTTTAGTAGAAATGGCATGGTGCAGCACATTAGGTACTAACTCGCCACAGTCCTTCTGGGGAGAAGCCATCAATACAACACATCACATCAGAAACAGATGCCCATAACGAAGCCTACAAGGAAAAACTGTACGAAATCTGGAACGGAAGAAAGGCAAACGTGAGTCATTTTAGAACTTTCGAAATTAAAGCATACGCGTTACGAAAAAATGGGAGAAATGGAAAATTCGAGGCCAAATCAGGCGAATGCATTTTCGCCGGATATTGCGACGAGTCCAAAGCCTTTAGACTTTGGGATCATAAAATTCGAAAAATTGTCAAAAAGTCGCGACGTGCACTTCATTTAAGAGGAAATCGAAGGAAAATTCGAAAAATTCGAAGCTAAAGCATATTAGGTTCTAACTTGCCACAATCCTTCTGGGGAGAAGCCGTCAATACAGCAAACCACATCCAAAACCGATGTCCATCACGAAGCCTACAAGGAAAACCTCCGTGTGAAATCTGGAACGGAAGAAAGGCAAACGTGAGTCATTTTAGAACTTTCGGAATTAAAGCATACGCGTTACGAAAAAATGGGAGAAATGGAAAATTCGAGGCCAAATCAGGCGAATGCATTTTCGCCGGATATTGCGACGAGTCCAAAGCCTTTAGACTTTGGGATCATAAAATTCGAAAAATTGTCAAAAAGTCGCGACGTGCACTTCATTTAAGAGGAAATCGAAGGAAAATTCGAAAAATTCGAAGCACTGAAACAGAAACCGAGACCTTTGGATTTGAGCCTCGGAAATCCATTCCACTCAGATAACGGCGAATTGGATTCAGGTAGTGCAGATAATAGTATAGATGTCGATACCGATCATACTACTACTACTGATGTCACCTTAGTTCGCAATAATCCGAAATTAAGACGAAGGGGAAGACCGGCTCTCGAGCGAACGGGAAAATCAGGAAGACCCAGGAAAAATTTTAAAACCGTTAAAATATTAGACAAGAATAAATATACAAAAAATCAATATTCATTGAGAAACGCGTGTTTCTTCCAACTGTTCAAAAAAGTACGGAATTTCTATAGAAAATCAATTTTCATTGAAAAACGCATCTTTCTTAAAAACATTCAAGAAAGTACAGAATTTCTATAGAAAGACGCGTTTCTCAATGAAATTTTCATATTTCCTATAGAAATTCTGTACTTTCTGAATGTTTTTAAGAAAGACGCCTTTTTCAATGAAAATTGATTTTCTCTAGAAATTCCGTACTTTCTTGAATGTTTTTAAGAAATGGCATTTTGGATTCAGGGGGTGCAGATAATAGTATAGATTTCAATACCGATCAAACTACTACTTCTGATGTTGCCTCAGTTCGCAATAATCTGAAATTAAGACGTAGCAGAAGGCCAGCTCTCGAGCGAACGGGAAAACGAGGAAGACCCAGAAAAATTTTTAAAACCGTTAAAATATTAGACGAGAATGAAGTTACTGAAAACGCCGAGACGGTAAATCTCGTATGTCATGATGATATGAAAACTGCCAAAGAGGCTCTTAATGGTATAAACAGCGACGAATGACGAAACGCATTACAAAGCGAATATAATGCTCTAATAAAAAACAAAACTTGGGAAGTCACCGGCACTGAAACAGAAACCGAGACCTTTGAATTTGAGCCTCGGAAATCCATTCCACTCAGATAACGGCGAATTGGATTCAGGTAGTGCAGATAATAGTATAGATGTCGATACCGATCATACTACTACTACTGATGTCACCTTAGTTCGCAATAATCCGAAATTAAGACGAAGGGGAAGACCGGCTCTCGAGCGAACGGGAAAATCAGGAAGACCCAGGAAAAATTTTAAAACCGTTAAAATATTAGACAAGAATAAATATACAAAAAATCAATATTCATTGAGAAACGTGTGTTTCTACCAACTGTTCAAAAAAGTACGGAATTTCTATAGAAAACCAATTTTCATTGAAAAACGCGTCTTTC
The DNA here is from genome assembly GCA_000484575.1 of Olivierus martensii. Taxonomy (NCBI): domain Eukaryota; kingdom Metazoa; phylum Arthropoda; class Arachnida; order Scorpiones; family Buthidae; genus Olivierus; species Olivierus martensii. The sequence continues at coordinate 7,664 of AYEL01048073.1, forward strand.
TTAAAAACATTCAGGAAAGTACGGAATTTCTATAGAAAATCAATTTTCATTGAGAAATGCATCTTTATTGCATTCCATAAAAACAAACATTTTGTGTCAGAAATATGCCTTTTTTTAATTGGAATAATTTATATTTGTTATTATATCATTGTTTATTTGATATTCAGATTTTAATTTTTTAATTACAGATATTATCTGTAACAATATTAGTTAAAAATATAAAACTTTGTGATTTAATGAAATTTTTTATTATGTATTAAATTTGTAACCTTTACAATATTTATAATAATTATATCATTTAAAGTTAAAACAACTAATTTTGAAGCGTAGCTGATGGACAAATTATAATTGTTCATTAAAGAAATATATTACAAGTATTAAAATTTTGAAAATAAAATTGAACAGAACAGAGAGGTAACAATTCCAGTTACTTCTTTTTATTTCTTCCAAGTGCCTGAGTAGAAGAAGCTTGTGAATAAACACTTCCTCGTTTTTTGTTGAATAAAGAAATTTCTTCATCCAGTTTTCTTTTTTCTTCATCCAGTTTTCTCTTGTCTTCCATATGCTTTTTCGTTAATGCATCAAATTTTGTATGTAACTATATAAATATTTATTAAAAAAATGAAGTATTAAATTTTTAATATTTTATCAGTGATAAAAATTATTTAAATATTTTTAAAATATAATTTACCTCTCTTTCTGCATCTTTTAGTTCTGTTTCTTTTTCTTTCACCCGAGCCACAAACATATCTCTCATTTCTCTTTCTTTATTTTGTAATTCCTGTTAATCATAAAATTTGTTATTTTTATTCAAATTTTAAAACATTATTATAATAAAATATTACAAATACAGGTAGTCTTCGACTTATGATGGAGTTCTATTCCACCATCTCCGTCATAAGTCGAGAACTTTTTAATTCTTGATTTGTTTGATTTCTGTTTTAATATTTTCATAAATTAGGTTTCTGTTTAACTTAAAGGTTAAAATGTATAAATTTGCATAAACCTTTATAAATTATTTATTAATACATAAACAATTAAATACATAAATACAAAATTAAGTAAGAAAAATTTAAGAATTTCAGAAATTTTTCATCAGCAGTATTATTTCTCTTATTGGACATGATAGGATAACGATGAAATACAAAAATTGTGACAAGAGAAACAAACATTTTGACTGTTGAATAGCAAGAAACATGCGAATGGCTGTAATAAATTAGAAGTATAAATCAGATTAATGGCTATTGCACATTGTTGAAAAGCTTTGCTTGCCTTTCAACAATGTGCAATACAGGTAGGCCTCGATTAATGCGAATAATTGGTTCCACGAATTTCTATGTATATACAGGTAGGCCTCGATTAGTGCGAATAATTAGTTCCACGAATTTCTTGCACTATTCGAATTCGCACTAATCGAAGTATTAACTATATGTAACATATGGTAATTGGTTCTTGCTTTGTGAGATTCCGGCTATTAGCCAACCTGGATGAAATAACCACAATACTAACTTAACACTAACTGTTTAAGAAATATTTGCTGAATAACCACAATACTAATTTAACACTAACTGTTTAAGAAATATTTATTTTCATATTTTCATCGTTGTTCATCATCTAAATTAATAACTTACTAGAAATTGCGTCTCATACCATCATCAAACCAACCGCCAAATCGAAAGCGGAAGTTGAGCGCTGCTTTTATGTCGCTTAATCACGTCCATTTTTTGCTGTAGCATAATCACTAATCTCTTTTTTTTTTCGTTTCCTGTTTTATCGTCAATAGTGTTCTTCCTTTTATCCATTTCGATACTTTTTAAAAGAGAAAATTCTGTACTCTACTGTATATATACGATGATAAAGCTGAATAATAGTAATGTTAAATAGTTAACAGCAAAAAACCCATCCAAAAGCTGAATAATAGTAATGTTAAATAGCTAATGGCAAAAAAGCCCATAAAGCTAAATAATAGTACAGTAATGTTAAACAGTTAATAGGAAAAAGCCAGCCAAGTAATAGTACAGTAATGTTAAACAGTTAATGGCAAAATGCCCATCTTTCTGATGTTTCACCCCTTCAAGTTCTGTACTATACTGTATGTATACGATAGCAAAGCTAAATAATAGTACGTATGTTAAACAGTTAACGGCAAAAAGCCCATCTTTCTGATGTTTCACCTCTATACTCTACTGTATGTATACGATAGCAAAGCTAAATAATAGTACAGTAACGATAAACAGTTAACGGCAAAAAGCCCATCTTTCTGATGTTTCACCCCTTCTTAAACAGTTAACGGCAAAAAGCCCATCTTTCTGACGTTTCATCCCTTCACAGTTAACAGCAAAAAGCATCTTACTGATGTTTCACCCCTTCAAAGCCAAGTGACTGTTCTTGGACTGCTTTCTGATATTTCACCTCTTCAAAATTGTGTGACCATTCTTGGACTGCTCCTCGTACGGTTTTACTCCCCTTCAAAATCGTGTGACCGTTCTTGGACTGCTCCTCGTCCGGTTTTTAAAGCCGTGTGACAGTTCTTGGACTGCTCCTTGTCCAGTTTTACTAACCAAAATGTGACCTTCTTGGACTGCTCCTCGTTCGGTTTTACTAACCGAAAATTAACGGTTTTGGACTGCTCCTCGATCTTGGTCTTGGACTGCTCCTCGTCCGGTTTTACTAACCGAAAATTAACGGTAATTATAATTGACATCATAAAAGGAGCTTTGTTAGTAAGACTGATCTGTGTTATGCTCCTCATTCGGTTTTACTAACCGAAAATTAACGGTAATTTGTTAACGCCATCATAAAAGGAGCTTTGTTAGTAAGACTGATCTGTGTTTACAACTGTTCCTCGTCCGGTTTTACTAACCGAAAATTAACGGTAATTTGTTAATTGAATCATAAAAGGAGCTTTGTTAGTAAGACTGATCTGTGTTTACAACTCTTCGTCCGGTTTTACTAACCGAAAATTAACGGTAATTTGTTAATTGACACTTGTTTGGTTTTACTAACCGAAAATTAACAGTAATTTGTTAATTGACATCAATCTGGTTTTACTAACCGAAAATTAACGGTAATTTGTTAATTGACATCAGTTAGGTTTTACTAACCGAAAATTAACGGTAATTTGTTAATTGACATCATAGGAGGAGACGGAGCTTTGTTAGTAAGACTGGTCTATGCTTACAACTCGCTGGTTTTACTAACCGAAAATTAACGGTAGTTTGTTAATTGACATCATAAATCTTACTAACCGAAAATTAACGGTAATTTGTTAATTGACATCATAAAAGGAGCGGAACTTTGTTAGTAGGTAATTTGTTAAATGATATCATAAAAGGAGGCGGACCTTTGTTAGTAAGACTGGTCTATGCTTACAACTCGCATTAATCCCGAGCTTTGTTAGTAAGACTGGTCTATGCTTACAACTCGCATTAATCGACAGCTTTGTTAGTAAGACTGGTCTATGCTTACAACTCGCATTAATCGAATAAATGGACCTTTGTTAGTAAAACTGGTCTATGCTTACAACTCGCATTAATCGAATATTTGCTCGCACTAAGTGAAAAACGGTATCATTTTTATAAGTCGCACTAATCGAATATCGTAACTGAAAAACGGTATCAATTTTATAAGTTGAGATCGGAAGAGCGTCGTGTAGGCGAATTCGCACTAATCGAGGCCTACCTGTACATAAGATCGGAAGAGCGTCGTGTACACTAATTGAATATCGCACTAATTGAGGCCTCCCTGTATAAGAATTTTCTGAAAAACGATGTCAATTTTATAAGTCGCACTAATCGAAATCGCATTATTCGAACTCGCAAATTTTTATAAGTCGCACTAATCGAATATCGCATTATTCGAACTCGCATTTTATAAGTCGCACTAATCAAAATCGCATTATTCGAACTCGCACTAATTTTGTAAGTCGCACTAATCAAATAAAACTCACACTAATCGAGGCCTACCTATAGTTGCTTGACAAATTTAATAAATATGTGTATTATTCAAACTCGCACTAATCAAGGCCTACCTGTATATCAGATTTGAATTCGCACTAATCGAGGCCTACCTGTACATAAGATCGGAAGAGCGTCGTGTACACTAATTGAATATCGCACTAATTGAGGCCTCCCTGTATAAGAATTTTCTGAAAAACGATGTCAATTTTATAAGTCGCACTAATCGAAATCGCATTATTCGAACTCGCAAATTTTTATAAGTCGCACTAATCGAATATCGCATTATTCGAACTCGCATTTTATAAGTCGCACTAATCAAAATCGCATTATTCGAACTCGCACTAATTTTGTAAGTCGCACTAATCAAATATGGTATCAATTTTATAAGTCGTACTAATCGAAATCGCATTATTCGAACTCGCACTAAACGAGGCCTATCTGTATAATAATAATTGCATTTCCAAATCTTCCAATTAAGTAAGAGCTGTATTGTACATATATGATATTTATACGATCTAAATATAAATGTACTATATTTTGGCAATATTTAATAATAACAAGCAATACAAATAACTTAAATATTTAATGTATCACTCTAATATCAATGCTGCAATGCATAAGCAAAAACAATGTGATTTATCTATATATATGCAGGCCTGAAAAGTTGAATTAGAATTTTTAATAATAATTTTTGGCAGTTGTAAGTGTGAATCATCATAAGTTGAGAACCATCTGTATATATTTCATATTATATATCAGTTTATCTGATATATGTATATTATATATCATAATATATTTATGGAAAAATTTTATACAATTTTCATCACTTTTTCTGTTAAATTTCTTATTTAATAATTGAATTAATATCTAAATTATCCAAATAAATCAATCCAATTTTATATCATTTTATTATCTTTTACACACATTAATTATGTAAATAAATTGCTTATTACTGTATATATTCATGTATAAGAAGTGGGATTTTTTCAAAAAATAAAATCTTGAATTAGAAGGAGTTAACTTATATATATAGGTCAAAAAAATTGGAAAATTTTTCAAAGATTATAAAATTCACCAATTCAGTATGACATGTTTGTGTTGCACCTATACATCAGCCATGCAATCTTTGGTATTTCTTTCTAACGAAAATCATTAGCTTACCGATTCTCTTGCTAGTTTCTTAAAAATATGTGGATATGTATGACTATATATAAATTAATATTTTTTTAGATATTTAAATATTGGATACTGATTTAGGAAAATTCTATCATATTTAATTAATGTATTGCATCCTCTTTGCACTATGCACTGCTAGCTTAGAATGTGCTAAATCTACCATGATTATTTCTAATTCTTTAAGAAAAAATATCCATTTCTTCTCAATTGTATTATTAAAAATATGTAGATGTAGGTGATTGGCATGTTTTTATGCATATTCTATCATATTTAATTAATGTATTGCATCCTCTTTGCACTATTAGCACATTCTAAGCTAGCAGTGCAATCTACCATGATTATTTCTAATTCTTTAAGAAAAAATACCCATTTCTTCTCAATTGTATTATTAAAAATATGTAGATGTAGGTGATTGGCATGTTTTTTAATATTTTTTTTAACAAAGGCTGCAAAATCATAAATTCATTCAAAAATATTAATTTATTGAGTGCTTCACAAATAAGATCAAAAATGTATAGATCAATCTTTTTTACTAAATAAATATGGTTTATGTATTATCAATTAATATTAAATAGAAATATAATGATCTATAGACTGATCTTTCTGATTGATAATTTGTACATTTTCTGATAATTTTGTCATCTAGAATATAGGATGATTATTTTACAACTGATTTCAAACATCAGTTTTATGCTCTTGGCAGTCTTGCACTCTAATCGGCTTTCCACTTTTGTCAATTTAAACAAAATTTTTGTTTAAACTGTTTTAATTCTGATTTTTTTATCATTTAAGCTTTGTTAAATATTTTTGTTGCAATTCAAATTGATGGAAATTTTTATTATTTCTTTGATATTTTCTGCTGAACTAACACCTCAACTAAATCATATTGTAAAAAAATATCGCTGGGCACAATGTGACACAATTGTGTATCCTGCTATCTTTCCAGCTTTCTCTTAGTTTTCATTGTAACGTTTCAATGTAATAAATCTGGAATTTTATTTAAATGGTCTTATTTATTCCAATAGTGAACTGAATTTGGAAAATTTTTTAAATTATAAAAGAAATTATCTACTTATTTCAGTTAGTGTCATATTGTTCTAACATTTGAAAGTTGGAGAATAGACTTATATATGGATTTCAATTTTTAAATTCTGAAATTGAGAATCAGCTTATACACAGATTGGTTATTATACAAGTATATATAATAAGTTGTTTATAAAATAAAATAATATTTTAGTTTTATAATGTTTGCAATGAATATTAAATTTAGGTTTTTTTTATTATAAAATTATTATTAAATGATAAATTATTAAATAATTCAAATGATTAAAATTAAGGGAAATAAAAGTATTAAGAATCTTACTTCAAGATGTTCCTGTCTTTTTTGTCCATAAGTTTCTATAAAACTAACAGGCTTACTTTTGGAATCTACATCTGAGAATCCCATTTGTGCAAGCCTCTTTTTCCTATATGATTCATAATGGCACATGTGTGTCACTTCCCTCAAATCTTCCATGTTGGTTCTGATTACCATTTCTCTCATTTTAACAAAATCACAATGGGATTCATTTTCAACTAAACAATAAAAATTCAAAACATAAGTATTTAATATATATAAAATTTTGCTAATTATAATTATTGATAATTATTATTTATACAGATTATATTATGGATCTGTTCTTAAGCAAATATTTTGAAAAATAACAAATGATACAAACTTTATTATAGATAATATCAGGGCCGCCAAGAGGGGGTGACATCCGAGACTTTTGTCATGGGCCTGACCATCTAGCCCCGATGTGTCACATAACATGTCCGATAGTTCAAGGCCACAAGAGCACACTGTCTACCACCCAAAGCAGTTGTGCCAAAATAAACTATTTTATATATAATAGTATTTTGATAGACGAAGGTTGTCGGCCGGATTTGCTGTGTGGAAATGCTTTGGCTTTCCACTCTGGAGGACCTGGGTTTGAGTCTTGGATTCCACCCCTTGAAAATATTTATCATGGGGTCTGGGCCTGGCCTCAGCCCATCGATCCCCATCCTCCACAATCCAGCTGAGATCTCCGCAGGGATGGGCAGCCTGTGGAAGGGCTTGTTTCGCCCCGCCACATAGTATTCTACTAGAATGGAGTGGCGTCATCTGTTGGCCAAAAATAAAAATAGCTATTTACCGCTATTCTCAAAAATGGAAAATGGCATCATCTGTTGACAAAAAAAAAAGATAGACAAAGGGTTTTAAAATTTTTTTTCATCCCTCATGGAAATTTTTTAAATAAAAAGAGAATTTTTTAATTTTTATTGCATATCATCTCAGACGAGGCAATAAAAATTTAAAAATTCTCTTTTTATTTAAAGTTTGTATTTTATATGATATGTAATATATCAAATTTTGAATTTATTTACATTTTTTTTTTTAAATAAATGCTTGATGCTTTATATGACTTTTTTATTAAACCAAAGTGATGTACTTTTTTAAATAGGGCCTGGACCACTGACTTGTCATGGGCCCAAAAATTTCTCTTGGCGGCACTGGATAATATAATTAATAATAATACAATAAGTCAAAATGACAAGTTAATTTCAGGTTAAATGCTAAAGCTAAGAAAAAGAAAGTTGATCAATATCTTTAATGTTTATCTCTTGGAATTATTTAGACTCACATTTAACAGGTGTTAAGATATAGAAAACCAAATGTGCCTTACTACAAGAATATCTTGCATATAAAAAATATCTTATGTATAAATATTATAGGAAGCTTTTTTAAATCATTAAGGAAGGAATCAAATTCAAAAATTAAGTTCAAAAATTCAAACTTATAATTAAGTTTAAAATTCATTCCACATAAAACTGTTGTCAGCAGCATTTTTTAACTCTTTTACATAGGCCTCACATTACAGCAAAAAATAAAAATTCTTGAATATTGAACAACTGCTAGCATTTAAAATTGTTTCATTGTGAAATTTAGTGTAAATTTGAATATAAGCTAAGTAAACAACATACAAAGTGTACTATGAAAAAACTGTAATTCCTTGTTAATCAATTTTAATAAGACTGTAATAAATAAAAAACTTTTGGCAATATAAAATTTCATCAAAATTTTTATGCCAGTTTTTAAGTTTAAATATGCATACAATAAATAAAATACTTATAGAATATATGAATATAGAATGAAGAAATATGTTTGCAGGCAAACATGATTTATTCTATAAATGTTCTATTTGTATAAATTGTATAAAGAATTTATAATAATGGATCCATAAATAATACTTGCCACAGACTCTGCAAATGATAGAATGAATTAAAGATTAAAAGATTAGGGAAATACACCCTAATCTTCTAATATCTATTCTTTAATTTATCAATATATTAATAATAAAGTTTTTCTGTCCAACATATTATGTGGAAATAAGTTACTTTATATTCAGATTGTTTTCTTGGATTAAGAATTCCCAGGTTTAAGAATTCTAATTTCAAGTATTAAATGTTAACCTTCATAAATATGGCATTTCACACTACATACATAACTAGATAATACAATATTACTGGGTTTATAGCAGATTCTCTGTCAATCTGCTATGAAATTGTAAAAATCAAGATAGCAGATCACAAAGTAGAAGTACTGTCTTCTGGCTATGACTGTTTCATCCAGATAAATTATGTAAATTATTTTCATTCCCAGATTGTGCCTAAGAAAAAAGCTCATTTACTTACTTGTCGATGATGATGAAGAATAAAAATTCTTTAATATTTGTATGGCATTAATATCTTCATTATAGTAATTTGTTTGATTTTAAAGGCAAAGACATTTGTCATTTCTTTATATAAAGAAATCATTGTTTAATCATAAACTATTATTTTGTTGGCTTTTATTGTTGAGAAAATAATTCATTTTAGCGTTATGTTTATGGAAATAAATAATTGTTTTACAAATTCTTATTTAATGAACATGCTCCAGGAATGAATTAATTCATAAGATCAGGAACTTCTTGTATTCATATATAAACTTAGAAATTTTATAAAGAAAAAATGCTCATAAAAGAAATTGGCATAATTATATTGATTAAAAATTTAAAAACTTTTTGATCACAAGATTTATTTACTTAATGATGGCTTGTCATTGTTGTGCCTTCAAACCACACCATATTGTGTAAGTCTTGTGGACACACCATATTTATTCTTAATGAAGATCATTACTTTGACAATTCTATTATTAAAAATATGTAGATATGCATGACTATTTGGAAATTAATATTTTTATATGAACATATTAGTTAGGCTTAACATCACTAAATGATAAAAATTTTTTTGCCATTGAATAATAAATAATTTATTTCAGAAGCCAATTTGATTAACTCTGGCCAGTGAATAATAAATAATTTATTTCAGAAGCCAATTCGATTAACTCCATATTCTAATGTAAATCATGGCAATAATGCGACTCAAACATTTATAAGTTTCGTATTATGCCTAAGAAATTTTTTGAATTTACCCTTCAAAGTTAGAATTATATTTTTACATCTTTTAAAATCACTAAATTGGAAGGATCAATTGAGAGACATGAAGGAAAGTGCGATGCTGCCAACATGAAAGTTTTGGCTAACCAGTTTTTATTCAATAAATTTTTTGGTTTTAGTCAAGATCTTTCTTTAGTCATTTAGATACAACAATAAGAATTTAGTTAAGTAATTTTTAATACAATGGTATATATTAGATAATAACAGCAAGCATGTTCATTTTGTCATAAAAAAAAATTAATCAGTTATTGTTATATGTGAATATTAATAAAATAAAGCCTTTGTAAAATAAATAATTTATTATATTAAACAAAGTAAAGATGATTAAATGAAAAATAAGATGGACCATATACTCTACTGCAACCATAACTTGATAATTTGCAACTGAAAGTTGTTCCCACTAGCATGGAACTCTGGTGGAAAATATGTGCATGACAAAAGCAGCATAGTTTTGACATCACACCACGGTGCAAAAATCGCTACTGTCCAGTGTCTAGATGGATTCAACTTTTCCGCAATGGTAAAATCCATCAAGATAACATCCACCTATGAAATTCACGCATTTTGTGACATTGAATTGTTGGCAACCTTGACAGTCAAGATGGTAGGATTCTCTGTCATTAAATCTCATCTCTTTAATCAAAATTGCATAGAAACCATTGTTTATATTTCTTCTTATAAATATTTTTGATCCAACATTTTCTTTTCCTCGATTTTGTTTCAGTTTTTTCATTTACTATAGCTATTAACATCATTTCGTAAACAAAGTGCCTTTCATAGCTTAGCGTCCATTTTGTTTTATATGAAATGAATCATGGGAACGGCACTAAGAATCTTGGGGAAATCAAAGCTTATCATGACTATGAGAATCCACAATTGGAATTGCCCCCATGTTTATCTGCAGCAGTTTTTGACCATTTCGCTTTCCACAGCAGATATTGGGAACCACTATCTGTTGTGGAAAGCATGACTTAGCATGTTGTTTCATTCAACCTTGTTCTTGCAATGCTCTGACATTGTCTAGCAACCAAACTTTTGTTTAACATTTAAAATATATAGTGCATTAACTTATTTTTAAAAATATTTTGAAGATTGAATTCGATGATATTATTATTATTTTTTCTTTCACTTGCCAAATCGATTAACTCCATAGTCACACAAAAATTGCAATGAAAATAATGATTACTCCAAGGATATATTATCTTGTGCATTTTATATGTTGTTAAATAAAAGTTACACCTGTAATAATACATTCTACAATATTTATTTGAATTTATATTTTAAGGGAATTTTAAAAAACAATGTATATTATTTTATCATTTTTCTTTACTTGTTTGTTTTGTGGAGTTAATCGATTTGGCAAGTGAGCAGCTCATATATGTATTAGTGTGTTTTGTTAAATTATTTACTATATTACTGTTTTTGATATTGTTAATTGATTTTTGTAATTATTTATGTTAGTTTTGATACTGGGGGTTTCTTAATCTGAAGATTAATAAAATTTCTTCTTTCAATTTAGCTTCTGAAACAACTGAGAAGTTATCATACAGATACAGTACATGAAACAATCACAAAATCTGTATATGATGCAGAAAAAATTGATACCATTTGCAGATTCAATATACAAAAATCACTTTAAAACAGCTAAAATATTTTAATCAACATCATTGCAGGCCTAATGGATTTTAATATTTAAATAAATTATTTGTATGATATTTAATTACTAACATATAAAATTTTACCTTGAATAGTACCCCAAGGATATTGTCGTGCTCTGGCTAACTTATTTACAATACGAACAAAGTCAGTGCTTCCTACCACAGCAAATGGAATGTGAGCCTAAATTTTTAAGATTTAAATATAATATAAAACTTCATATTAATGTAATTGAGGAATATTTTTAATATAATTTAAAACTAATTTTAAAAATTATTACTGTATATAGTAGTCTATAAACAGATCCATGTATAAGCCAATTCTTCAACTTTTCAGTGTTAGAATAATATGACACTCATTGAAATAAACAGATAATTTCTTTTATAATTTTAAAATTTTCCAAATACCATTCACTATAAATAAGATCACTTAAATGAAATTCCAGACTTATAATATTGAAACATTGCAATACAATGCTAAGAGAAAGCTAGATTGATAATAGGATGCAAGTATGTCATGTTATGTTTCTCTACAATACAATTTTATTGAAGTGTTTGTTTGGGAGAAAATATCAAAGAAATGTTAAAAATTTCCATCAATTCTGAATCTCAACAAATATATTTAACAAAGTTTAAATAATAAAAAATTAAAATATGTTATAAAACTTTTATACAACTGATGAAAATGAAAAGACAATCAGTGTACACGTAATTGATCACCAGGAGTACAAATCTGATGTCCAAAATCAGCTATAAAATAATTATTCCATATTTTCTAAATGATCGAAAATATCAGGAAATATACAAATTGTTGATCAGAAAGATCAGTACATAGATTGTTATATTTCCATTTAATATTAATTGATGATATATACAGTAATAACTACAATTGGATCCTGTTAACATGCAGTTCAGTAACATGTGAGTCTGCTTAACATGCAGTTTTACCATGGTTATCTTGATAAGCAATCGCTTGTGATATCACTCCTAGACATCTTCATCATTAAATCTTGTAATCAGTGAGATTAGCTGCACTTCCAACCATTTTGTATTGGTCAAATCACACAGAAAATTCATATCAATGTTGGAACTTATATTATCGCTCAATTTATTAATACTGTAACTCGCGGTTCACTTAACCCGAGATTTAGTAACCATGGACCCCGACTACTGCAGGTTAATGGGGTCAGACTGTATCATGTTTATTTGCTAAAAATGATTGATTTAGACATTTACGATCTTATCTGTGAAGAACCCAACAAATTAATATTTTTGAATGTATTTAAATATGAACAATTACTCACATCTGCATATTTTTAAAAAAAGAACTGAAAAGAAATAGGTATTTGTTTAGAAATAAATATGGCAGATTGTTCTGCTACCATAGGATGTACTAATAGTGGAAAGAGGATACATCTAATTTATGCATTTCCATTATATTTAATCAGTATCCAATATTTAAACATATAGAAAATATTAAATTATGTACACTCATACATATCCATATATTTTTAATAAAAAATTTAAATAATCAGTAAGCTAATGATTTTTGTTAGAAGGAAATATCAAAGATTGTATGGCTAGTGTGAAGATACAATGGAAATGTGTCACAACTGAGCAGTGAATCTTAAAATCCTAAAAAATTTTCTAATGATTTTTTTGTTCCATCTATAAGCAAATCCCTTTTATTTAAAATTTTTTTTATCAGAAAAAATTCCTCGGCTTATATACAAGTATATACAGTAATTAATTTTATATTAAAATAAATCTGAAATTAAAGAAATTCTTGCATATTTAAATAATAAAGAAATATTTTGTTTATTTTTACAAAAGAAAAAGATATGTTTATGGTTTCAAGTATTAATATTGTAACTCAAACTTTTACTAAAATGACTACTTGTAAATAATGTATTTTTCAAGTATTTTCTGCCATATAATTATCATATCTATCTCTAGATTATGAATATCTTCATTAGTTATATAAATACAGATGTAGAAAATACTTGAAAAATAGCATTATAGGAAAACAATCTGCCATTTTTATAGAAAAAAAGACCATTTAGAAAAGATGTGCTTTATAAAAAAAAACAAGAGTATGGGACAGAGAATTACTTGGAACAAACAATAATGCATTGAATGTGAAACCAATGAGAAGAAATTTGAAACAATGTCATTGAACTGAAGTGTCAACTGAAACAAAATAGGTACTGGATATTTGTTTCAAACATGCTCCAATCAGTCAACAAGTGCTTATAAGGAAACAATTCTCCTGGATGAAAAACCTCTTGAAATAGAGCTAGATTCTGGAGCTGTATATTCCATCAATGGATCCAAAATATTCAAGATATTGTGCCTACAGAAAAACACCCCAGCTTGACAAATGTTATTCTACAGACATGGACTAAAGATAATCTAGGCAATCAAGAAGAGATCAAAGTTCAAGTGGAATGGAAATGTCACATGGTTAAATTACCTTTATTAATTATGGAGGGCAAAGGAGTGAGTTAAGTGAAAAAAAACTGGTTCTCAATGTTGAGAATACAACTGATTGAATCCTCAGTTACAAGAGAAAGCAACACTAAGGAGATACAAAAACTGCTGAATTGTTTCAAGGAGATGCCAGGAATATATAACGAACCATCTTTCACATAACATTAAAGAAAGAAGTGTTATCCATCTTCAGAAGACATTGCCCAGTAGCTTTTATATTACAAAATAATTGACTGAGAAAGCAATTGACCAACTGATAAGTGAGAACATATTGGAACCAATATTATAATCAGAATGGGCTACCCAAATGGTCCCAGTATTTAAAAAGAAGAATGGAAAATAGCAATTATGTGGAGATTCTAAGTACGCTGTAAATACAGTGATAAAATTAGAAATAAACCAAAAAAATAAAACTCAAAGCCCTTTAGCAGTCAAAAAACTTTAATCAGAAACGTTTTCAATGCACTTGGTGCCTTTCTCAGTGCTACTACAAGACTCACCCTGTTACACAAGAACAGGGGACCAACTACACAAAATAAACAAACATGAAATTTAAAGTATTGGACCACAACTGGAAGCGCTCTCCTTAGCATCACCTGCCTGCAAAGCCATATATTTCATTATGCATCAGATCTTCTAAGAATACATTGAATAGATTACAAAAACTATACAAAGTTATACAAATTTTTTAAAAATGCTGGACCACAACTGGAAGCACTCTCCTTAGCATCACTTGCCTGCAAAGCCATATATTTCATTATGCATCAGATCTCCTAAGAATACATTGAATAGATTACAAAAACTATACAAAGTTATACAAATTTTTTAAAATTATCTAAAATCTATATGAATTTCTCCTTCCCACAATGAAGTATTGGAAAAACATATGAGTAGTCATTGGTTTTCAAGAATAGATTTAGACTAAGCTTATCTACAGGTTCTAGTACACAATGAATCAGTTAATATATTAATATTGAACAATTACAATCAAAGGGTTGTTCAACAAAACATGTGAGTAGTCGTTGGTTTTCAAGAATAGATTTAGACTAAGCTTATCTACAGGTTCCAGTACACAATGAATCAGTTAATATATTAATATTGAACAATTACAATCAAAGGGTTGTTCAAGGTAAAGAGATTGCCTTTTGAAGTGACATTGGCTCCTGCTTCTTTCAAATGATTATGGAAAGTTTAGTAGTAGTAGTAGTATACCTAGATGATGTACTGATAACAGGTGCCACACTGGAAAAACATTGGCAACAAATTACTAAACTTTTAAAAAAGCTACTTGAGGCTGGGCTATTCATAAATATTGCAAAATGTGAATTTGCATTATCAAGGCTTCAGGCTAGTTAAACACAGGATGCATGCCCAACAGAAGATAAAGTACAAGCTATCAAGGAAACAGCAATATCAAAAAACTGAAATGAATTGGAAACTTTCCTAGGATTGTGAATTTCTATGACTGTTTTCTACCAGAGAAAACAACTATATTTTGCCCCATTTCCAAACTGTTTTGTGTTTCAATAAAAATTACTGAAACACAAAACTGCTTGATCTTGACTACTCCAGTTTCAAAACAGTTTGAAAATGGGGCATTCAAGATCAAAAGGATCATTGATCTTGAAAGATCAAGATCAAAATTTGATGAAGGATCAAGATCAAAATTTTCATTGTAAAACAAGGATTTTGAGTTACAATATATTATCATCAGTTTATGACAAAATGATTCTTACTTAAAAAATGACCATTGTATAAAAAATGATAATAACTGACTGAAACTTGAAAATTTAAATTTAAAGAAGGAAAAAGTTAATGAATTGTTAACAAATTAAAATTCTAATATTTCTAAAGATAGACTTGCATTCATTGATGCATTTATCTCAGCAATGGTTTCATCATCTGTTGGAAACTGGTAAATTTCAATGTTATTTTGGACCAATTCACTTGTTATCTATAATATATTTATAGAAAATTCAATTATTAATAAGATATCATGAAAATTTTTAATATAACAGCAATATTTAAATCAGTTATCATTTATATTTAATCAGAAATATTAATAATTCATTGTTTATTTAAAAACTGCAAATACTTATATTTTTAATATTCTTGTAATAATTTGCATTATATTAATTCTTATAATTTCTAGACAATCTCAATGTTCCCTTAATTATATAATTAAAAATAAATAATTGTTAATTATATAATTATTAATTTGTTTCTTGTTTTGATTCCTAAATTTAATTGTTTTTTTTTTTATTTTCCCAAGATATTTCTGAATATATAACTATATTTTATATACAATATTAAATATTTTAAGGAAAAACTTTTTAATTCATACCCTGTTCTATCTTATCATTTTTTAATTAATTTAAATTTTGTTAAAACATAGCTAAAATATTCACTTTCTTTAATTACTGAAAAAGTTATATTACTTTTTCTTTTCCAATAATTATCTTCAATGTAATAGAGCTGTTTTCTTCATCTTCAATGAAGGAACATCTGTACTGAATACGAGTAATTCTCATCTTATGACAGGTTTGATTTCAAACCTGCTGTTGTAAGTTGAAACAGTTGTAAGTCATAAATTCCCAAAAGTTATGGAATTCTCATTACTAATGTTTACTAGGACACTATTTGTTATCTTAACAAACATAAAAAAACTACACCCAATCATAAAAAAAGACACTTTCTTACCATCAAGACAGAGACTCAAACCCATTGAATTTCACTGACCAATCACAGAATTTACTGATTATATCATTGTTATAAATATGAGTTGTTATAAGTCAAGAACTACCTGTATTATAAATTTCTGAATTAATTCTGAAATCATTAGTTTCCACTAATAATTTTAGAATTAATTGAAAAATTTATTAATTTATAACTAAATTTTAAAGAAGTATTTTACTACAAAATTTTTCAACACACACACACACACACACACATACACACATACATACATACATACATACATACATACATACATACATACATATTACATACATACATACATACATACATACATACATACATACATACATATATACATATATATATATATATACAGTAGAGTCTCTATAATCTAACACATATGATTCCGGGGCTTGTCGGATTTCAGAGATTTGTCGGATTATTTAATATTCAAAGTCTCTATAATCTAACACATATGGTTCCGGGGCTTGTCGGATTTCAGAGATTTGTCGGATTATTTAATATTCAATGAAAAAATGAAATTACACAAACGAATACACTCAGTTTATTAAGACTTTCCTGTCACTGCTCTTGCTGTTCAAATCTTTCAAAAAACTCTTAATTTTATCCTGATTTTTTTAATATCATAAATGGTGATTCATCCAATACCATGAAACGAAGCCAAATTACTAAACTTTTCTCCCTGTCAAGTTTCTTAATTATTTCTGCCTTTTCGACCACAGTCAACGTCTTATGTTTTCGTTTTTCACTTTTCTGATTTGAGATATTATGTAAAGATAAATAACAAACAGTGATACAGTAAAAACACTACAGTAAACAGTGTACTGAACTTAAAAAATAGTCTGATTATAATGCCTGCACAATGAACGAATAGCGACTGACAATTTATTTTACATCATTTTCTCTCTCTTGCACATGGACTAGTTGTGATCATGGTTGTGACATGAAAATTTCACATGGGCGGCGTGATGGTTCGCAGAGTGTTGGACTACTGGAAGTGTCAGACTGGCGAAGGGCTGGTCTACAGAGACTCAACTGTACATACAATAATTATTTATTATTATTTATTATATATTTAAAATTAATTATTTATTTATTCTAAAATTAGTTGCTTATCAGTTTTAAATTAATTAGAATGAGAATAATTCTCTTTTAATATCTTATAAAATACAGTCAAACCCTCATAAAATGCCACTATCCATTTGGGGACAATTCTGGCAGCTAATTGGGGTTGGCGGTTTATCAAAAACAAGTATAGTATAGAAATGAAAATGAACTCCAAATTTATTAAATTTAATAAAATTCAGTACATTTATATTTAGCATCCAAACTTATAATTTCTAAAAACCTGTATATTTTACAGTGTAGTAAACATACCATATATGTACAAATACTATAGTATATTTATATTTAGCATCCTAACTTAACCTTTCTAAAACACTGTATACTTTGCAGTATAGAATACATACCATATATATACAGTACTATATAGAAAACATGTCCATCTGCTGTTCTGATCATCTACTTTGAGTTCTCTGTAAAAAACAATGTACACAGTTTACCGTACTAGATGTACATTGTATTTTACAGACAAGCTCAGTATTTTACAGTTCTCTGTAAAATATAGTTCTCAGTATTTTACAGTTCTCTGTATAGTAAGCTACTCAAACTCAGTATCCTCATTTGAGTAGCTTACTATACAGTATCTTCATTTGCTCAATATGCAATAAATGATGGAAATGATCTGGTTTTTATGATCTTAAATTTTCTACAACCTAGGTGTGAACCAGGCTTAAACAGACACATGATTAACCGTTAACTCCATCTCTCCCACCCGCTAGTTACAATACTGTATATACAGTACTGATGGACTTTGGGATGTAAGTCATTTTACTGCCTCTGGTGGATTAACGAGGGCAAATACAATACCAAAAGGAATATTTGTTTAGACATTTCTATTGGTAAATGGCAGATGGCATCTTATCAGGTTTTGCCTATTCCATTAATGTAGGGAAGATTCGTTCTGCCAAATTTCTTGGTGGTCAGCAAGGGTGGCAGCTTAATAGTCTTATTGGGGTTTGACTATATAATAATTACAAATTTAAATTTTTCAATTTCATTATCAGAACAAATGGCAGATGGCATCTTATCAGGTTTTGCCTATTCCATTAATATAGGGAAGATTCGTTCTGCAAAATTTCTTGGTGGTCAACAAGGGTGGCAGCTTAATAGTTTTATTGGGGTTTGACTATATAATAATTACAAATTTAAATTTTTCAATTTCATTATCAGAAAAATTAATCCAATATTTATAAATCAATGTGCTTGAAATAGCTATCATGGCTTTAAGCTCTAATGTTTTGTTTTCTAGAGAAAAGACTTTGTTAGAGAATTAAAAGATTTGTTCTCTTGATATGTAATAAATAACAAAAATCAATTGTTTTGTTATATTAAATATTCTTATGAATTGAAAAATATTTTATAAATTCAACAGATTAGCTAACTGCACAATAAAACACTTTTCAATTTAACCTAAGATTATCTTCCTCTGTATATGAAATGATCTTAGGTTAACATAGAAAAGATTTTTAACAAAAATAAATTTTTGATCTGTTAAGCATTTTGTTTTTAATTAGTATGGATATAGATCTTATATGATTAATTAATCTTTAACAGAATTACTTATTCATGCTTTTTAGCCAATATGATAAATTATTGATTCTTTAATGATGTCTTTAGACTAGCAAATGAAATAGTAGTCATCATATAATAAATCTAAATGGCAATACAATAGAGTCTAATTATCCAAAATTCATTTAACAGAGGTTCCAGATTATCCAAGGTGAATTGTCAAAAAATTGCCATATGCAATACTTTGTCATCAAAGACATGCATATGTACAGGTACTATATATATATAGCACTATTGCATTTGGCACTCAAATACAAGATATGTAGAATTCTATTGTAGTTCTAAATGTTATGTAATAATAAGACTAAATAAGAAGTGAGATTTTCCATTTTAAACATTTATTGCAATTTTAGAAAATGCATTTTTCTCCAAGAAAAGCACTTGAGTGACTCCCACATCAGTCATCTGTATCTACTCTCTATTCTCTAACTACTTTCCGACTCCTGCTGTCCCAGTCCCTTAGATCATGCCTGGTAATCTGATTTGATGATCATGAGGGAAGAACTTGACATGTGACTGACCATTGACTAGTTAATGAATAGAACATTATTAATAATATCTCATTAATAATGTGATTAATTGAATTTATTATTATATAGCTACAGGCATGTGACTGACCATTGACTAGTTAATGAATAGATTATTAATAATATCTCATTAATAATGTGATTAATTGAATTTATTATTATATAGCTACATGTTTTGTAGCTATATAATAATAAATTCAATTAATCACAGAATCTTTGAATTTATCATATCACTGTTCTCAAAGAACAATGTGCATTATTGTTTGCAACTGTTGTGCAGTTCACAACTGCAAATTTGTTACTAGTTTCAGAAATACATAATCCTTCCAACAAAACAATGACATAATATTAGCATTTTGCTTTACTTCCATTACTATCAAATATTTTAACATTTTTTAATTACAAGAATAGAATATTAATTTTTATCCAAATTTAGCATACAATTTTGCATCTCCTGAAAATCATTGATTTTGCAATTGTCTCATTGTTCTTCCAGAACAGTGATATATACTACATTAATAAAACAGTTGAAAATAAAATTTAAATTATACAATAAAATACTTTATTTAATGTCATTACTTTCAATAAGTAGGTCTAATCTAAAAATAGAATACACATCTTCACATTAGCATATATATAATAATAATAATTTATTTAATAATAATTTACCAAACTTTCTATATTATCTAAGTTTAAGATTATTAGAAGTTTCCTTGGTCCACATTACCTTGGAAAGTCAGGACTCTACAATATTCAAAACATATCATTATTACTTTTTAATGGGATATCAATGGACTTTATGATGGAAACAATTGATGATGGAATTCTTTTGCATATTGAAATGGTGAAAATTTAATTTCATGATAACTATTTCAGACACATCAAAATATAATTTAAATTAAATAATTATTCTTATTCTAATTGATTAAGAATTGGCAAAAGTTGGATATTAAACATATCTGAAAAATTAAGAATATATTAAAAAAATTTTATTATAAATTTGTTTTATATACATGAAACATGTATATTTGTTTGTGTAACATGTAAAAAATGTGATATATCAAAAAATTTTATTATAAATTTGTTTTATATACATGAAACATGTATATTTGTACTTTGTAAATGGCATATTTATCATTTTTCTATTTGTATATATATTATATGAAAAATATGAATGTTTAAATATATATATATATAAAGTATAACAAAAATGTTGGAAAAACTACTTTATGGAATACAAAAAGAAATTATTATGATAAAATGGATCCAGAAAAACTTAGTATCTGAATTATTAAAGTTTATTTTTATTCCATATGATATACAGATAATATAGCTCAATTAACAGCATATTATATTAAGTGTCCGCATTTGGTCCTGAGTTAAATCTGTGTGTGTTGTCACACTGACTCCCAAATACATGTGAATATCTCCTGCGTATTGCTTATTGTTTCATGAACTGCCACTCTCTGCTCAAAGACATTTTTTTAAATTTTCCATCTCAGATGAATAAACTACAGTTTTTAAGTGATCCCAAAGTAGAAATTCAGGGGAATTAAATCAGTAAACTTTTCCCAATTAAATGATATAATATACTATCTACTAGAGCTAGGAAACATATTTTAATTCTTTATGTATAACTCAGAAACCATACAGTTAAGATAACAATTAACCATTACAATTAACATAACTCAGAAACCAGATTCATGTTAATATAACAATTTTTCATGCTTTCCATATGAGAAATATATTTCTAAACTATTACCCAGCATTTTTGTTACACCCTATATATATTGTACAGGTAGTTCTTAGTTTACAAGTTCTTCCTTAAGGAAATCCTAGGTTTGTTTTTTTTCCAAATGTGATATATCAAAAAATTAAAAAAATTAGCATTAATTATAAAAAATAAATGCTAAACATTCCTAAATAAGCATTCCAAACTACATATTTAGTTATACAATATAGTATAGCTAAGTTTGTAGCAGAAACTCTATTATCTGCTATGAAATCAGAAAAATCAAAATGGCAGCATGAGAAGCAGAAGTACTGGGTTGGCAAAAAGTTCATTTGGTTTTTAAATAAAAATAAGGGACATTTTTCATTTTCACCAATAACTTTATTGAGCAACATATTCACCATTTTGTTCCATTACCATCTGCCATCTTTCAGGTAATTTGTTTCAAATGAAGTTAAAGACAATTAAGCAACTAGAGCAATCTTATGGAAAAATCCAATCCAGCAGCATGCCCTCTGGCTACTGCAATTTTACCAGTATATTATGTAAATAACTTTCATTCCTAGATTGTACCTAAGGCAATAGTTCATTTGTATAAAAGTTCATCTACTTATCTGTCAATAATAATAATAATAATAATAAAGAATAAAAATTCTTTAACATTTGTATGACAAATAATTTCATTATTGTTCTCATCTACTTATCTGTCAATAATAATAATAATAATAATAATAATAAAGAATAAAAATCCTTTAACATTTGTATGACAAACAATTTCATTATTGTTATAATTTACTTCATTTAAAGATTTTTTTTTCATTTCTTTAGATAGTTAAATCATTGTTTCATCATAAACTATTAATTTTATTGATCTTAATTTTATTATGGTCAAATTTCATTGTTGATATTAGAATTCTTATTTTTAACATTATGTCTATGGTAAATTTAGTTTAAATTCTTAATTTACAAGCTCACTTCAAGAATGAATTAACTTATAAAGTCAAGATCTATCTGTATTATAAAGAGAGATTGTTGCATGAATTACTGTAAATATATAAGTAGAAATCACAAAATCTGTAATAAGTGCTAAGCTTTCTTCATTTTCAATTTCTAATTGTATAATTATTTTTATTTAATTCATTTATTTATTAATTGATTTACAGACATACCTTTATTTTAAATTTTTGTAATTCAATTTTTGAAACTGTGTCAGCCTTAGCTATGATAGGAATAATATTCACTTTCTTATCAAGTTTCTTCATACAGATCAAATCAAGTGATTTCAAACTGAAAACAGTTACAATATTTAATATTAAACATAGGAATATAAACAAGAGTACAAAAAACAAAATAAAATTAAATGTTCTAAGTGAAAACAATAAATTTTTATAGATTATGATAAATATTTCTACTAACTCAAATACGAGGATCAGTCAAATGAAACCGTAAAAACATTTTAAAAATAATTTATTGAGGAATGAGAAACACATCTGCATCATTTTTCTACATAATCTCTCTCATGTTTAATATTCACTTTCTTATGAAGTTCTCCAATACTTACAAAGTGTCTGAATTCCTGTGGAAAAAATTCTTTTGGTTGGCTTTGCAACCAGTCATGCATTGCTCAGTGTACTCCCTCATCCAAATAGAACTTCTTTCCCCCTACTTCTTTCTTGAGTAGTTCAAACATATGATAATTATTGGGGATGAGATCTGATGAGTAAGGAGGATGTGACAAGCACTCAAAATGCAGGTCTTCAATGGACACAACTATTGCACAGGCAGTATGAAGCCAAACATTATCATGCTGCAAAATGAAACTTGTATACAGCAGTCCACATTGCTTTGTTTTTATTGCAGGTCTAAGATAGTTCTTCAGCAGATCTGAATAAGAGGCATTAGTGACTGTTTTCCATCTAAGCATACAGTGATCCAAAATTAAGCCTTTTTGACTCCAGAAGAGAGTAAGCATAACCTTCCTTGCAGATGGTTATGCCCAAAACTTTTCTCTACTCCAGTTATACACTTGCTGCTGTGACAAACATGCAGCACCATACTTAGCTTTTATTCTACAATGAATTTCAATAAGTTTTACACCTTCACTTATCAAAAATCTAATAACAGAATGCTGTTCTTCTTTAGTGCATGTCTCAAGTGGAGCAGCCATCTTTACACTGCTATTATGATGACACTTGTTCATTTGCACTCTTCTGTCATCTACTGGACATTCTTACACTACTAGCAACAATATTGTCAACTTACAGGATAGTGGTATCAAATTTTGAATTTTTATTACAAATTTATGGTTTTCATTTGACTGATCCTCGTATATAAATTTTAAATTTCAATATCAAAAATGTTTATTTATTAGAGGGCTTCTTTAAGAAATTTTTTTTTAGGTTCTGTTATGACAATTAACAATAATTATTGAAGTAATTTTGTCATTCTTTATATAAATAGATGGAATTTTACATATTTAAATAGTAAAAACTAATATTTTTGAGCTCAAGAACTCATTATATTTTTTCTGTTTAAATCAATGGTAATTTAGTCCCAAATGTATGAGAATTTAATTTATAACATTTTAAAGAATGCTCAATTCTCATAAACAGATGTTAAGCCATGCTTTTAATCAAACTTCCATGACTTTCAATGTATACTATACATGAAATAATGTATAGTATATATTAATGTAAACCATATATGGAATATCATTAAAAATTTGCTTATTGGTGATCAAATATGAGTTTATCAGCATAATGCAAATTTAAAACTACTATTGATAATATAGTCAAATTATCATATTTGGTTTCTGAACTACTTTATTTTAAAACTATGTAAACAATAACATTTTTATCAAAATTATGGAAGTATAGCATTGTAAAATTATTTTTTTGGATCAATGTGTCTATTCTTCCCCACTTATTTTCAATTGTGCATTTATGAAATATATTTTAAATTAGTTTAAATAAATCTTTTTAATACTTTTGAATCATACATTGAGTAAAAAAGACCATCTGCTAAAAATATATCTACCATTAATTTGAATAAATATTTTCACAATGTTTACATAATTCAATAGAATGCAACTATTACTTATACTAAAAAAAAGCTTTTTTATCTGAGGTTTTTATATTACAAATATTGAAAAAATTAATAATTTTCAACATATAGTATTATAATAAAATGAATTCAACACTTATCAAAACTGAAAATTGAAAAACCGAATTTAAGTCAATCGTGATTCATGATTTAATATAAAATTTTATTTAAAAAATTGGTTTTCATATATTATATTACAATACAATTATTATATCGATTTAATTTATTTTAGTTAAAATTGTGTTTAACTTGGTATAATCAAATTCAGTTTTGATAGCATATTTTTCTTAATAATATAAACTAGTTACCCATGACCAGTGGGAGCAATAAAATATAGACAGGCATGAATACGAGAATCATGGTAAGTATCAAGATTTCGTTTTATTTTTAATTCTTCTTGAAGATATGCTTCAAACTGTGCATCTATATAATCCAAAATTGGTTTATAACTAAAATAAAATGAAAATTTATTATTTTTCCACTATTCATTTAAAATAAATAAGAAAAACTTTTAAATTTATATAATTGTTATTTATCAATTTACTATTTTAAAATGATTTAATTTAAAATAGCTAACCAATAAATAGCAATTACTGTATATTCTTTTAACATATAGTAATATGCTTTAAAAAATTAATTTTTACTTTTGGATATGAAATTTTTTTATAAACAGTAATTTTTAAGTTATCCCAGATTTAAAAAGTAATTTTTTATAATTGTAATTTAGCCTCTTGAATATGATTAATTTCAATCATAGCTTTGAAATAGACAATCTAGTGTTTGAATTTTTATATACGCATCACAGTGTTGCCATTAGTTGGTAAACAAAGACTTTCAACTAGTGGCAGATTTTCGGACAGGTGGTGAAGGCAGCTGGCTTGGACCCTGAAACCAGGGCTCCTTATTTTATGATAGTAATACATATTTAATTTTTTGATATGATTTTAACAAGATTCATAGACTACAACAATGTTTCTGAATCCAAGAATATCTATATAATTAACTTGATAGTTTTATAACAGACTATGAATATTGTGAATACAACTCGTACTTAGATAAACAATGTAACAAAATTTGAAGAATCTTTAAATCAAAGAAACTCAATGTAATAGCGATATATCAAATATCAGAGTAACATTTAGTGGATATGCTCAACATTGTCTCATTTGCTCTTGAGACACACATGAATCAAGAGATCATCTGTATTTTGTGAATTAGTTGATTCACAAAAAAACAGAACATTTACAAAATTTCTCATGCCTTGGGTCCCCTTAAGGCAAAATCAGACACTGCTTTCAACAATATGCAATAGCTGCTAGTGTGATTCACTCACTTCTAACTTATCACAACCTTTAGCATGTTAGTTACTAATCAGAAGTCAAAGTGTTTGTTTCTCTTGTTGCAATTTTTGTATCTCATCATAACCCATTATGTCCAGTAAGAGAAATATTATTAGTGATGAAAAAATTTCTTAAATTCTTAAAATTTTCTTTCTTAATTTTGTATTTATGTATTTAATTGTATATGTGTTAATAAATATTTGGCAAGATTTGAGATTACCTGCCACGTGTTTTTGTGGCACTGTGCTTATTACACCATCCAGGTGCAGTTATGTGGTGACCAAGCTGGCAACGAACTGGACGGCTACATGGCGCGATGATTAAATCTTGGTATGTTGCGCTACTGATAGATGCAAAAACTTGCGGCAGGTAATCTTGAATCCTGCCAAATAATTTATAAATATTTATGCAAATTTATATATTTTTAACTGTTTTAAGTTAAATAGAAACCTAATTTATGAAAATATTAATCAAATAAATCAAGCATTAAAAAAATCCTTGACTTATGTTAGAATTAATTTATGATGGAGATGTTGGAATGGAACCCCGCTGTAAGTTGAAGACTACCTGTATATAAAAAAATCATTTGTTAAATACTGATGGAGTAATAGCTAAAAATTGGGTTTTGTTATTCATGGGGCAACAATCTGTTAATAATGATTAACAACTTTTTTAATAAACATACAGCCATGTTTTTTTGTTATTCTTAAACTAGACTCAACTGAAATTATACTGTATAAAATGAAAATTTGTAGCATTTTCTTAACTGTTCAAAACTGAAATCATGCGAGTACTATCCAAATCAAGGGTTAGATGCATATCTATAACTTTTAAATTTGTTTGAAATAAATTATATAAAATAGTTTCAGTTTTAATGTTTGCATTGCTAAAAGTAATATGCTTACTAATTTCAAACTAGTGTTATTAAATTATGTAAATATCTATTAATCAATTAATGAAAATATTAATATTTCAATATCCAACTTTTCCAATTAATATAAGTATACTGTATTAGCAATATAGTTATATTAAATATTTTAATACCTATTTTCTTTATTGATCTGATCTCCATATCCAACAGAATCAATAATAGTTAATTTCAAACACACATTAGACTCTTGAAGTTCTAAACAAAAATAATGTTAAACATTATTCTATTTAATATTTCAATAATATCAATATAAAATTATTTTCATGTATACAATATTATTTTATATGTTGTTTAAATTTATCAGTATTTAATTTTGAATATTGTACTTATTATTTTATATATTTCATTAGGTATTTTTTGATATATTTTTAAAAGTTACCATAATTGATATTTAAATTATTTTAAATATAAATTCAATAAAATTTATTAAATTTTCAAAAAATATCTTGTTTAAAAGGTTTGTAATTTATTCACTTATCAATATTGACTAATTAAAATATCTGTTTGTTTGTAATATTGAAATAAAATTCAGGAACATATCAGCAGTAATTTTAAAATAATTGACAATTTAATTGAAAAATGTTCTACACAAAAATATAAATATTTTGCTCGTGTTTCAATTAGCATCAAATCATAACACCAGCAAAATTAATTAATAAACTGAAATTATTTTTTTATTTTTTCTATTTAATAATTCTATCACAGAACTGAAAGTGTCAGGAATATGAACTTATAGTAGTTTTAAAATTATTGATGATTTAAAATCTTTTATTTTTTCTATTTAATAATTCTAGCATAGAACTGAAAGTGTCAGGAATATGAACTTATAGTAGTTTTAAAATTATTGATGATTTAAATGAATAATTTGCTCAAACTAACAGAGATCATAATTTACATCTCAAACAATAAATACAGCTCAAGTATGTCTTTTTATCAAATTCTTAACAGCACAAAATTTTGTAATTTTTAAATGTATAATGGGCAAACAGACATAAATATTTTGAAAAAATTTGGGTGAAAATAAACTTTTATCCCAATTTATGAATATAGAATGTTCTTGAAAAATGTTCATAAATGGATAAGTCAAAGTTAAAATTACCATTAATTTAAATGGAAAAAATTATTTACATTTTTTAGTTCAAAAATGTTATCTGTTTTTTCACTAAAATATGCTAAAATACTATGTAATTATATAAATTATAATAAAATTATTTTAATAATTAGATATCATAGAACAACCCTAAAATGAAGATTTGTTAGTGAAAATTTTAATACCGGTAATTATTATGCTGATTATATGGAAATGTAATAGATAGACTTTCATATGTAAGATACAGAATTAAATTTGTTTCTATCACTAGATTTTACAGAGAGATACATGGTCTGGCCTATCAGTCCTATCCTTCATCTCTTGATTGACAATCAAAATGTGAGTATACAATAGCTCTGGAATGATGATGTTACTTATTAAACTTTAATTAGAAATTAGCATAAAATTGAGGAAGAAAGAAAGCCTTCTAATAAAACTTGATATCTGCTATTGTTTAGAACAGCAGTTCTCAACCTGTGGTATGCATAACACTGACGGTATGCAAGACATAATTAGTGGTACGTGTATAATCTTGACTTCTTATTTGTATATAAGACATATTTTTGTTGGTGGTACTAAAATTTTTGAATTTTGATTTTGGTGAAATGTATATATGAAAAGGTTAAAAACTGCTAATTTTAGAAACTTCAGAAAGTATTATCTGATAACAGTAATTATTAAATAAAAACAAAACTGTTTAGCATTAGAAGCATTAGGACGAAAAACTCTACTACAATTAAAAGAATGTTTTCTATCTTTAACAATTATTTTACTCCAGCTTACTAAAATGTAATCTAAAGAACAGCAATTGCTTGTAAATAATTGTATACAATACAGTATAATTAAGAGACCACAAATAAAATAAAAGATGAAAAATAGGAGTCACATTATTTTCTGGTGGTAAATATGAAATACTAGATGGTGTATCCAATGTTGTCTATTGGCACATCATTTATAGGGAGATATTAGTTTCTGGATTGAAAGATTTTTTTGATAGCTACAAATGACATTCTACCTATAAACAAAGCTGAAAAAATCAAAATTTTTAGCTGAAATGATAATGTCATAGAGGCAGGGCTGCTGAGAGGGGGGTGACATCTGTGACTTTTGTCACGGGCCCGGCATCGAAGAGGGCCCGACCGTCATGCAATGATAATGTCATAGAGGCAGGGCTGCTGAGAGGGGGTGACATCTGTGACTTTTGTCACAGGCCCGGCATCGAAGAGGGCCCGACCGTCATGCCTGAAGTGTCACATAACATGTCCGATAGTTCACAGGCTGTCGACAGAACATCTAAAGCAGTCGTACCAAAATAAACCTTTTATATATAACATAGTATGTTGTATGGAATTTTGAATTTATTGCGTTTGCCTTTTTTAAATAAATACTTAACGTTTTATATGTTTTTTTTATTAAACCAAAGTAATGCACTTTTTTAAGTGGGCCCAGACCACAAACTTGTCACAGGCCCAAAAATTTCTCTCGGCAGCCCTGCATAGAGGTATCACATATCAGAACTTCACTTCATCCACTAACATTTCATGATGTCATCCATTATTATGTCATAATGATGTCAAGCACTGGTGATGTTCTGGATATCATTCATTGTTACATTGTATGTCAGACAATTGTGATGTCACTGATGACTTTCTGGAGTGTCATCGATTGTTATATCAGACATTGGAACTGTTTTGACATCTCACACTGATGATATTCTGACAAGTGAGATGTCATCCATTGTTATGTTGTATGTTGGAACCTTTGTGATGGCACTCATTGTTACATCACAAAGGTTGTTATTACTATGGCATATTGATATCACACACTAACATTCATACACATAACTAATAACATTCTGGGATATCATCCACTGTTACATTGTAAGGATGAACTTTTTCAATTCACTAATTGTTACATCATAATAATGTTGCACATTGATAAAGTTTGTGATATCATTCATTGTTACTTTGTGGTCTATGATGCCATCCCTACCTCATGCTTTGAAATGACAGCAATAGTCAAAATGATAAGTTGAACATGTATGTTAAATTGTGACCCAACAAAGAGTACCCTGGGTCAAAATGCAACCCTGAGCAATTTTGACTCAAGGCATCCTATGATTATCCATGGAGAAATTCATCTTGCAAAATTTGGTCCCAATAGATCAAACAGTGTGGGAACCTATGCAAAACAGATAAAAAACGACCCCAACATGCCCTATTTTCTGAGGCATGTTGAATCTTTACATAAATCAGGGATTGCCTGTATACATAAACAAGTATGCTCTATTTAATTTATGAATACATCTATACAATTTGACAGAAACCTCATTTTTAAAAAAGATGATAATATTACAATCATAAGAACTTTACATAATATGCATATTTAAATGTTAAGATATTAATGTCTATCATGATTTCAATATTAAAAATGAAGAGAATGAGAGAAACACATAAAGAGATATAAGGTGATGGTTAGACAAAATGTGAGCTATTAATTTCTTTCATAAAATATCAAATAACATAATATATTATTAAAAATTGTTATAAAATGTATAATTATGCAGCAATAACAGTGGAACTTTGAAAATCTACAATACTAATTTAGCACTAAGAATAGATAATAAAATATTTCAATTCAAATAGTAACTTCTAGCAAATTCACATAATTTGACATCAAGTTGGGTGGCTTACAGCAATCTGTTCTAAAATGTATAATTACATGGTACTAACATCAAAATTTTGAGAACCTATTACATTAATATACCATCAATGATTGACTATAAATTTTAAAAAATTTTACAAATAGCTCTGTGCAATTTGGTGTACATATGACAGCTTACTCTTATCTTTGGTCTTTTCACTAATTGCTAATGGCAATCTTCACACCTTTTTGATCTCAGGCTATAGCGAACATTTATTGGCCTCTTCTATTGTTAATGATATATTTGACTGACAATAAGACTGTCATATCACCTTGCTACTAAGTATTCTTTTTTTTTGTCTGATAGATTAAATAGTCACTTAATTTTATGCTAAATTTGAACTCTTGCATATACTTATGATTTGTTCACATTATCTATATATTTTTTTTATTTTATTTTACTAACTTTTTTAATTTTTATTTATTTATTTAATTTTGTTTTTATTTATTTATTTTACATCATCTACTACTAACTGTTTGTAACTTTTTTAATTTTTATTTATTTATTTAATTTTGTTTTTATTTATTTATTTTACATCATTATTTTATTTATTATTACTAGCCAGTATACTCAACATTAGCCAGGAATTTCTTGAATATGTTTTGTAGGGATATTAGTTTCTGGTTTGTGAGATTTTCTGATAGTTACAAACATATTCTACTTGCAAAACCTTTGGTGTGATGATGATGTCATAATTTAACTTACCCTGATGTCGTGTACATGTTTCAGTTTTCAATAAAATATACAAGTAATATACATTCGATAACAACTCATGAAACAAATGAATAAATCAAAACTTAATTTTAAGACATGTTTCAGTTTTCAATAAAATATACCTTGTAATATACATTCGATAACAACTCATGAAACAAATGAATAAATCAAAACTTAATTTTAAGAAGATTTTTGAAATCAACACTAGAATATATTAGAATATGCGCACACTCCCGAAATTCTGTAATTCTATTGGTTACCAGCGATTACGAGTAGACGCGGGTTTTAAACGTCAAAAAAAAGCCGCCTCACGAAAACATTATGTATTATTTTCAACCTAATTATTAAAATTATTGTAAATACAAATAATTTTAGAGCACCTTTGAGCAAGAAAATTATTATGAAAATCAACCTAGGAGTAAAATGATAAACACTCGTATTTATGTTATTATAATAAAAATGTTAATGTTGAAAAACTAATATACAGTATATTACAACAAATAACAAATGTAATATATGTGTACAGCTCCGGCCAAAATGTTTGTCACTTTCAACTAGGCGCTGGAAACCGGAAATCATGATCGGCTACAGTTTCCAATCCACATACCGTGCTGCCTACATTGAGTGCGTTAGACGTGTCCCACACGCATTCAATGTAGGGGAGGT
>AYEL01048074.1:0-33608 GCA_000484575.1 Olivierus martensii
TATTTGCTAATTTTTTGGGTGAATGCATCCTGGATGTTGTGTGTGTTGGGTATAGAGATGTCTATAATGTAGGTAACTTTGTTTTGTTTGTCTATGAGAGTGATGTCTGGTCTGTTGTGATGTATGGTTTTGTCTGTTATGATTTTATTATTATTATTATTAAACAATATAGTATTGGGTGAATATTTTTACTCCAATAATTTTAATATTACAACTTACCATAAGTCTTTGATTTCATTATTAAACAATATAGTATTGGTGAATATTTTTACTCCAATAATTTTAATATTACAACTTACCATAAGTCTTTGATTTCAGTTTCACACCAGGCAAATTATGTGGACATTCAGGAGATTCAAATGATGTGTTGAACAAAGTATCCATTAAAGTAGATTTACCCAAACCTGTCTCTCCTAAAATAAAAGTATAATAAATTTTAATAGGCTT
Source organism: Olivierus martensii (assembly GCA_000484575.1). Lineage (NCBI taxonomy): Eukaryota > Metazoa > Arthropoda > Arachnida > Scorpiones > Buthidae > Olivierus > Olivierus martensii. The sequence goes on from AYEL01048074.1 coordinate 448, forward strand.
TATATAAGTTAAATATTGATTTTGTACAGAAACAATCTAAAATTAATATAAATGAAAGAAATTCAATGTTTTTCAATAACTAAATAGAAAATTCCACTTAGAAAATAATTTTTATGATTAAAAATCCTTCTTTATAGTAACAATAATACCTCACACAGCACGACCTTGAATTATACAAGTTTCACTACAACATGATTTTTATTTTACCGCATTTTTATAAAAAGTTACATGTATTTATTTTCTATGCATATGAATAGAGACTTATTTATAATACATTACTGATTCTATTACTATTAAAGTAAATTGGCAGCACTAACAACACTTGCACCATTGTAAACTGAAAGAGACAACAAGTTTAGTATTGAGGAAAGTTTGATTATATAGTTCTCTATATTTATAAATTACATGTATTTATTTTCTATGCATATGAATAGAGACTTATTTATAATGCATTACTGATTCTATTACTATTAAAGTAAATTGGCAGCACTAGCAACACTTGCACCATTGAAAACCGAAAGAGACAACAAGTTTAGTATTGAGGAAAGTTTGATTATATAGTTCTCTATATTTATGTAATTATGAGTGGAAAACTATTGATAATGAACCATCATTTAAGAGAGATAAATTTTTGACATTAGAAGAAAAACTAGAAATCATAAAAGCATGAGAATTCAGCACTCTTTACAAAAATGCACTTCATAGCTATAAAGACTTGCATGCAGAAAAAAAACAGAAAAAAGTTGTGCAAATAACATTGTATAAGTATCTTTCTAAACAATAAACATTTTTTATGATAATTCATCTGTACTTTAAGCAAATAAAAATCTTTAAAAATAAATTTATTTTTTTTATTATGATTGTAGTCTGTAATGATTATATAGCACTTATCAATGAATACTGTAGCTTTAAGCAAATAAAAATCTTTAAAAATAAATTTATTTTTAATTTTTTTTATTATGATTGTAGTCTGTAATGATTATATAGCACTTATCAATGAATACTGTATAGGTGCATGCCTCCATAGTTACAAAACTTTACTGTATGGAGGCATAATTCTATAACAAAACTTAAAGAAAACAATATAGGGAGGCAATATAGTACTGTGATAACAAAGTTTAAAACATTATTAATGAGTGGTTTAAAATATATTATTAGTGAATAACACAATACAATATAACAGTGCTAGTTTTGTAACAGTGTTAATTTACAATATAACAGTGGTTTAATTGTGCTTTAACTGCATGTTTCATAAATTAATCCCCATTTATAATGCATCTAAATGTATAGTATTGTTTTGTTAGAAAAAACTGATTTGTTTGGAACATATTACATTAAATCCCATAATAATAATACCTTGCACAATGTAGCAAGGTCATTGAATGCATTAATCATGTTGTGTCATATTACTATATTGTCTACAATAATAATAAATTTCTGTATTTCTTTCTGTCTTTCTGTGGGAACTATAAGTTCCTCTAGAATGGGTCATGATATTGAAAATTTGGCAGCATAATCAGGATGGCAATAGCGCTGTGACAAATGTGGACACATTCATCTGGAGGTTGGGGCATTTTAAGGTTGCAATGTAAACACACGTTTAATCCTTCAGATTTTTGTTTGAATTTGAGTATTGCTAGTTTTTCAATTATCAGAGAAGGTTTATGAGTAATATAATAGTAATGTTTAGGCAGAACCAGTCCCATAGGTGAGGCGGTGAGGCAACCACTTCAAGCACCGAACTGATAGGAGCCAAAATGAATTGTAAAAATATGAAATGGATAATGAAAAACAAAAAACTATTAATGTGACAAAATTCGAACAAAATGATAAAATTATGTTGCACTAAGAATTTTGTTAATACTACCTGTTGTTAACTGTAGATGCAGCTGAGCACAGTTTTCCTAAACTGAAAATTTAAAAAGTTATTTACGAATAACAATAACCTAAGATTGACTGAATAATTGCTAAATCATTTCTATAGAGAAGACGATATCTAAAACAATAAATTATAAAAATACAATAAAGCAATTTTGCTGCAATAAAAGCTCAAAAAGTAATTTAGAACAAATTATATTCAATTTTTCTGTTTTTTAAGTATTGTAATGTTCAAACTATTTTTGTTATTTTTTTTTTAAATATAAATAAAATTTGTTTTTATATTTAATACAAATTTTTCTTAAAATGTCTGTTATTATATTAAATAGACCAGCATTTCCCAAATGTTTTCTATGATGAATTACTTCACAAATCATATAATTTTTATGGAACACTTTGGTTATTTTATAGTATAAGTAGATATTAATAATAAATAAACTTCAGATAAGTAAGTATAAGAGTTAAGAAAACAAAACAAACATTTATCATCAAATTGTAATTATGTAAAATAAAACACATGAAAATAGTGAAATAAACTAGTGACTTCAGTTTCAATTTGGCACATTATTTAAAATCATATGAGGCTTATATTAATTTTCATAATTTTTTACAGAATACTGGTGTTCCATGGAACATAGTTTGAGAAATGCTGAAATAGACTATTATTCATTATGTAGAGTTTTCCAAAAAAATTTGGAATCCCAAGGCCAAATGCTTTGCTTGCTAACATCAGATTTAATTTAATTTTTAAAATAAAAAAATCAAGTTTATTGATAGTTAAATAAATTCTCAACTTAAGCTCCTTTTTAATTTTTGTTATGGTTTTGTTTCTTTATTTAAGATTCTTTTGTTATTGATTATTTCTTGTCTTTTCTTCTGTTCAATGTAATGGTCATCAATTGATTGCAATGTAGTCAGTAGGTCCATGATACTTCTCTCTTTTACTACCCTCATTTTATTTGGTTTTTATTCATTGTGTATCTTTGACCTGCATCTCTTGCATTTTGTATCTTTTCATATGGCTGTGCTGTATGAAAAGTTAAAAAAAATGTAGGGGTTAGCCATATCTTTGTCTAGCTTGTATCATATGGGGAATATTCAATAAAATGTGTCAAACTGCATTATTAGTTCAATTCTATTTTCAATCTATCAGGAAAGAAAGCATTAAGTTGAGAGATCATTAATGCACAATTTTGCATAAGAATTGTCTCATTTTTTCCTCTTCTTTTGTTTTCATCATTTATTTGCTGTCCTTGATATTTCTGTTCTTTCTTTGTACTCTTTTGTGATATGCTGTTTGTCTTCTGTCCTTCTGTTAGTCATAGTCATAAGCTATCTTTTCCTATAGTGCCATTTGGGCTTCTCCTTTGTATTGGCTTTTTCATATTTTGACTTTTAACTTGATAATTTATCCTATTATTGTTTTCTCCATTGCAGTCATCTTTTCCTTCCATTATTTTCCAGAACACAAAAAGGTTAAGTTTATTAACCCTCTTTCCTTTTCTTTCTTCCTTTTTGCATACATAGCTGGTGTGTGAATGTGTAACTTTTGGTGTGTTCTAATTATCATTTTCAACATGCATAATAAAATTATCATACAATACCTACACAAGCAAAATATTATAAGCCATCCATTAGGCATAGTACACATTATTCAAATGCTTCTAAAAGTTTTTTCTTTCTGAATGGTAAGAGCAGTTACAACAGCCAATGTAATTGGCTATTGTAATTGATGTAATTTTTTTAATGCTTAATGTTAAAGCCTTGCTGGTCTCCATATTATTTATTTTATGGTTAAAGTTCACTTATATCAGAATTCAAATAATCTAAACTTTTAAGCCTAAACTCAAGGAATAGTAATCCTTGATTATAATGGATATTCTGTTATGATCAAGAACTCTAAGGCAGCATTAGAATCTGTTTCAAATAATCTAGAAATATTCCATAATTATGTTTAGATTCTTATTTAATTATTTATAAATATTGAATTATTTTAAAAATAAACTATTGTCAATTATCTATTTAAATAAATTTGTCAATTATTTATTGTCAAGAATAAAATATTTTTAAACTCACCAATGCACAATATATTGAAAATGAATCCTTGATGAACACATTTATTGACAAGTTGATCTGGAAGACTATCAAATCCCACATGTCCTTGAAGCTTCAAGGGCCTTATAACCTCATTCATTGAATCCTGAACATTCTTTATTCGAGAAGACTGCCAAATAAAAATATTTACTGATCTATTTATTAAATATATTTTTACTAATTTGAAGAATAAAACCTATGAGAGAAAGATAAAGGATACTAATAATATACTGTATCAAGATTTAATTCAAATTGAATAATATGTACACAAGATATTGTCTCAAAATATGTATGCATCTTTTTCTTTTATGATGTTTGTAATGTTAATTTCATATTGATCATTTTCAACAGGCTTAATTTTCCAATTGATCTCAATAACATATCATATATACTTGTGTATAAACCAAAAAATTTTTCCAAAAAACTTTTTTAAAGAAAGGAATCAGCTTATACACAAAGCAGCCAAAAATTAGAAAATTTTTTGTAATATAAGATTTGCCAGGTTTAGTCACTCCAGCAGTGCAATCTGTCATATTTATTCCTAACAAAGATCATTATCTTACTGATACTTTGATTTTTTTCATTAAAAATGCAGGCATTTCTCAGGTTAAGAACTTAATTTATAAATAAATTTTATTTGTAATATGGATACTGATAATGCACTAATATTGAAATAGAAACACGAAATTTTTAAAAAATATATTACAAAAAGTGCAAAGCACATTTAACGATAATAAATGCACATTTGTAAAAAAAAATATTATTTATGATCAAACAAAATGAAATTAAGGAAAAAATATATTAATACATGACAGTAGGCCACCCTGTATTTATTTCATTTCTTTTTTTTTACAAATTAATTTTTGATTTTGTAACTAAAAAATTTTCTCTCACTGATATCAGGCAGTCAAAAAGGTAGAACCTTTTTATATTGCACCACCCTGTAAGGGTTGGCATGGCCCCGGGCCAATGTCCTCTGTAACTAAAAAATTTTGTCTCTCACTGATATCAGGCAGTCAAAAAGATAGAACCTTTTTATATTGCACCACCCTGTAAGGGTTGGCATGGCCCCGGGCCAATGTCCTGGCTGGACCCCCCCTCTCCTAGGCTGGATATACAGGGTGTTTCAAAAGGATTGGGCCAAAATTTACAGACTTGTAGAGGATAAAATTCTGAGTAAAAAAGTCTAGTCGCGTTTTTTGATTTGAGGCTCCGTTTAAAAGATATAACTCTTTAAAGATAGCCAATCATCATCGAGTACACAAAGCGTCACGATACATCGCGTTGCCAAGATGTGTCGCTCACCTATTTACTACCCAGTAATAAATTGGAGAGCGACGTAATGCATCGCGTCTTGTCAACACGACGTATCATGATGCTTTGTGTACTCGATGACGATTGGCTATCTTTAAAGAGTTATATCTTTTAAACAGAGCCTCAAATCGAAAAACACGACTAGACTTTTTTACTCAGAATTTTATCCTCTACAAGTCTGTAAATAGAGCCTCAAATCAAAAAACACAACTGGACTTTTTTACTCAGAATTTTATCCTCTACAAGTCTGTAAATTTTGGCACAATCCTTTTGAAACACCCTGTATATACAGATAGCCCATGATTTATGGCAGAATTCATGTTTGAATCTTGTCATAAGTTGGAAGTTAAAAATACCCAAAATTTATGGATTTCTCACTTCTAGTATTTACTAAAACACTGTATATTATCTTAATAAACATAAAGAATACAAAACTACAAAAAAAAGACTGTTTTCTATATTTCCTATCATTGGGCCATGGTCTAAAACTCATTGAACTGCACTGACCAATCACAGATTTAATGAATTTCATTATGATCATAAGTATGAGTGGTTGTAAGTCAAGGCAGTTGTAAATCTAGACTATTTGTATTATGAATAGATTTATTAGTAATGAAATTATTTAAAGGGGTTAATCTAAAGTTGAACCCAATGTTTCTGGCTCTGGGGACTAAATGCTGGAGGTGCAAACAGAAATATTAAAAGTACAAAAGACACCAATGAGTGCAAAAAGTTAAAAAATTCAAAATTGCAGGGCCAACTTCACATCGGTTTTTGAACCAGTATTACAGACAATGTCACCAAATATACTCAATTTTGCCTGGTATTTTAAAAAAATAAATAACTTCCATTTGTTGTCAGATTTTAAAATCTGGGCCTTTTTTAAGACAGTACTGATGAATGGTCACCTTATTGTTACTCCAAAATTATTATACTCTTTCTAAAAGCTGCAATTGTAATTGTTAATAGATAAGACTGACTTTTATTGCATTCAAAATCTTTAATTTTCATTCTTATATTCCATAAAACATAAGGTGATATTTGTTTAGTTACATATACCATTCTTAAGAATTATTTTGTGTGATTTGATTTTAATTATTTCATTTTTATCTCTTATTTAATATGCTTAATTTTTTTGTGTCTGTGAAATGTGGGCCAGGGACAGATGACCCATTAAGTCAAGCCTAAAGGCAAATGATTTGCTATGGACAAATAAATGTGTCTTGCTAAATTTATTAATATGAACTATGGACGCATATATGTGTTAGCAATTGTTTCTATTCAAACACATAAGAATCAACATTATCAATGTATTTGGGATAGTCACATTGATCTATTTTATTTATTAATGATGATAAAAAATTTACTTGTATCCGAAATACTTTCTATCTGATAGAATGTTACTTATTTCAATAAATGACAAATGTGATAGCAGTAACATTGCAAAATATTATAATTGTGATATATAGGTATTGTGGAAAATTTTCACCTTTTCACTTTGGGTAAATTAAATCAACATGAAAATACATAAAAAAGGTTAAATTAATACTTATTTATGAAAATTAAAAGGAACTTTAGAAACATCAATAATTTTGTCAAATAGGATGTAAAATATAGTTTGTTTCATTGTTTCTCAAAAAAAAAAAAAATTACCTATCTGATGAATTATATAGTGTGGAAGAAAAGTCTTTACACCTCCAAATAACTTGATAACTATCATAGATTTTAAAAATTTCAAATTACCTATCTGATGAATTATATAGGGTGGAAGAAAAGTCTTTACACCTCCAAATAACTTGATAACTATCATAGATTTTAAAAATTTGTTAACATCAACAAATAGGAAGTTATGGGTGGGCTACCTGATAGTGAACTTTAAATGAGCTGATTATGCAAATGAGGACAGTTGCAAATCCTCTCTCATAAATTGTAATAGATAAGGAAAAATTTCCAATTACAAACTTGCTGAGCATTCAATTCTGAACATATTACATGAAGTTTCATCAAAATTGGATAAATAGTTCACCTAAATGAAACACAGATCTATCATATGTCAATTACTTGAAACACTCAATATCAGTTTGCCATTACATGAAGTTTCATCAAAATTGGATAAATAGTTCACCTAAATGAAACACAGATCTATCATATGTCAATTACTTGAAACACTCAATATCAGTTTGCCCACAAACAGCAATTGATGAGGACACATTAAGTTTCATTGTAGCATAACAACAGTAGAGAATCTTTAAGACTGCATCATTACTGCTTATGCAGAGATTTCTACTGACATTCAAGGCTTTGAGGAATCCATCCAACATCATGCTCAACTGTACTGGGTGCTGGTGAAAAACATTTTGAACACATCCTGATTAATTTTTGCTTATTGATTAGACTGTGTTTAAGTTTATTGATTTTGAATGTTATGTTTTGATGTTGGTTTGTTACATATCAAAAATCAGTGTCAACTCTTTGGGTATAAAAATGTTTTTGTTTCATTATTGGGTGAACTATTCATCTGATTTTGATGAAACTTTTTGTAAGATGTTCAGAATTGAATGCTCAGCAAGTTTGTAATTGGAAATTTTTCCTTATGTGTTACAGTTTATGAGATAGGATTTGCAACTGTTCTCATTTGCATAATCATTTGAAAGTCATCATCAGGTAGTCCATTCATGACTTCCTATTTGTAGGCATTAACAAATTTTTGAAATCTATGATATTTATCAAGTTATTTGGAGCGCTACAGACTTTTCTTGCACTTTATATTATATTTTGAGTGGATTTTTGGAATATTTTTAAGTGATCTGAACATTTTTAAATTTTTTGCATATTTATCCAGGAAAAATCAAGATCTATGAAATTTCTTGAATGATTTATCTGAAAATGACTATAAACTAATTCTTGCGATTCGATATATCTTCATCAATTATTACTAATAACAGTAGAACCTTCGATAACATTCTTGATAAGAACTGAATTAATTTTTCACTTGTTGCAACATAGAATTTTAAAAAACATTTGCTTTTTACTCTGAAAATTCCACTTATAATCCATTTCCTATGGCAAAGACTCTTTTGAGTTTATATTTGTGTGTAAAAATGTGAGTTTCATCTACTTTAATCATAAATCCAAGATCAACTAATAGCCTTCTATTATTCATTTAAATTGTGAAACTTTTTTTGATTTTTTTGGCATCATTCACATATAATATGCATACTTAATTCTAACTAAAAAAGCTTTATCCATCATTGATTTATTTGAGTATTTATAAAAAATTTTCAGAATATTAAGAATACATTGAAATCTGCAAAAATAGTGTTACTATAAATAGAAAATTTTTTCCCACATGTTTCAAGAGATATAAAATAAAATAATTCATTAACAATGAATTTTTCCAAGAAAAATTTTTCTTTTTGTGGCTCTATAAAAGTTAATGTCAGAAGGCTGAGCTGTAAAAGTCCAGCTATAATAGTAAATGTAAACCATTATTCTTCATTTATTAACCTTTTCATGATTTTATTTTGCCTTAACCTGGGGCCCGATTGAGTGCAATCGGGTCATATCTGGCCCTGCCTGTAGTCCATTGTGGTGGAGCAGGCCTATAGCCCTATACAGCAACTGTCTCAAGTTCTTTATAAGCTATTTAAATAAAAAACACAGCACTTCTTGCAGTAAAGTATCAAACTAAATTTATTAGCTTAAATACATGCAAACGCTTTCGATGTGCCACACATCCTCTTCAGGCACGTAAAGACATTAATAGAACCTGGACGCTATTTTACACAGCGTTGCCAAACTATAAACAGAAAATTTTTTCCCACATGTTTCAAGAGATATAAAATAAAATAATTCATTTACAATGAATTTTTCCAAGAAAAATTTTTCTTTTTGTGGCTCTATAAAAGTTAATGTCAGAAGGCTGAGCTGTAAAAGTCCAGCTATAATAGTAAATGTAAACCATTATTCTTCATTTATTAACCTTTTCATGATTTTATTTTGCCTTAACCTGGGGCCCGATTGAGTGCAATCGGGTCATATCTGGCCCTGCCTGTAGTCCATTGTGGTGGAGCAGGCCTATAGCCCTATACAGCAACTGTCTCAAGTTCTTTATAAGCTATTTAAATAAAAAACACAGCACTTCTTGCAGTAAAGTATCAAACTAAATTTATTAGCTTAAATACATGCAAACGCTTTCGATGTGCCACACATCCTCTTCAGGCACGTAAAGACATTAATAGAACCTGGACGCTATTTTACATAGCGTTGCCAAAACAACCTTGATGTTTCAAGCTATAGATCACTTACACGCACCAACCAAACCCCTCTCACAAATAACAAGAAAACAGTTGAAATTTAAAACCAACACATTAATTTAAAGAACCCCACATCCTTTATACAACAACAGATTCGTCAATAAAATTTAAACACGGACTAAAGTAAGTACATTTAAGTAAAACAAAACAATAAAAGAATTAAAGATTACCATAAGAACATTATTAACCTAGCCTAATTATAAAAGTCCTATAATAAACACTTAATCTTTTAGCACACTCATCTTTCAATTGGCGATGGCATATTTCCAAGCTGGGGGAGGTTCCCAGGCTCAGGCTCATGTCGTATTCTGAGACTAGCCAAAGCTTTTCCCCTGCTCCACCAACGAGGGTACTACAGGGTACTTATGTCTGCGAGAATAATCTCGGCTTAATCATTGCCTGCAACTAGGGGTGCGGACTCGCCTGACCACCTCTCTGATCCACAAGCGAACGAAATAAGAAAAGATACTGCTGTAACCGTGCCATTTACCTATACCCATAATATACTTTAATTCTTTATTTAGGTCCATTTTATTACTACAATACGTCAACGCCTTTTTATAAAAACTCCGGAAGGCTGCCTTCTTATAACTACTCGGGTCATTCACTATTCGACCATTCCAGTATCAGGATAGTTCTATACGTAGGCTTCCGATAAACTCGTATTTATTCTTCCTTCTTTCAAATAAATTTGCAGATCTAAAACTCAGCCACTAGTGGCTGCATGCGGTCCGGCACAGGCCTAATTTGCTTAACACCCTCCCAATCTATGCAGATGTCCTTCTCATAAGCCTCTACTGCCAACGCAGTGCTAAGCTTTGCTTGCTCTATGTCCCTCTTGTGCTCTACCAAACGTTTTGCAATCAACCTCGAAGTGACCCCAATATACGCAGAAATTTCATTCGTACTGTTATCCTTTACCAGTATCCTATAAACACCCTTCTTCTCACTATGTTCCAGCGGGTCCTTCTCATTCCGTAGGACACTAAATAGAGTAGGATTTCTCCTCGGCGCTATCTTTTTCTTACTCCTTTTCGCCACTTTTCAGATTTTCCAAGTGGTAAGGGATTGGTAAGAAGCCTAGTTTCTCCCTTTTAGCTTCTTCCTCTTTCCTCAGGCTCTTCTTAACCTCACTGAGAACTTTCATAAGAAAAACCTGCCGTAACCATGCCATTTACCTATACCCATAATATACTTTAATTCTTTATTTAGGTCCATTTTATTACTACAATACGTCAATGCCCTTTTATAAAAACTCCGGAAGGCCGCCTTCTTATAACTACTCGGGTCATTCGACCATTCCAGTATCAGGATAGTTCTATACATAGGCTTCCGATAAACTCGTATTTATTCTTCCTTCTTTCAAATAAATTTGCAGATCTAAAAAATGAATGCAACTATCACTAAGTTGCTCCTCATTCAACTTGAGGCCGTAATTCACCAGCATAAACTCCTTAGTAAACTCATCTATTTTCTGGTTACCATTCCAAACTACCAGTATATCATCAATGTATCTAACGTACAACGTCATCTCCTGCCGGAAGAAACACAACTTCTGCTCTTCTACCATTCTAAGAACAATCTCAGCCAGTGTACTGGCCATTGGGCTACCGATCGGTACTCCAACTACGGAACAAACACAATTTCTGCTCTTCTACCGTTCTAAGAACAATCTCAGCCAGTGTACTGGCCATTGGGCTACCGATCGGTACTCCAACTACTTGCTTAAAAATTTTACCTCTAAAAGTAAAATAGGAGTAATAACAAATCAGATACGCAACATCTCTGATGAGGGATGCATCCGCTTGCTCCGGTGGGAGGTTTTCCATTAAAAACCGATAGAAAAGCAAGCAAACAGGCTCTAAGTGCAAAGATGAGTAGAGCGCTACGAAATCGTATGTGGCCAACATCCTCCCTTCCGCAGACTCCAAACTCTTAACTTTACTTAACACTGACGACGTAATTTTCGTCAAACATTCTGTCTCACCTAGTAATCTGTTGCACCACTCTGCAATCGTTTTCTCTAACTCATAAGTAGGCACTAGTCTTTTTTCCACAATCGGCCGGCACTGCACAGGCGTTTTATGTATTTTATGTTTTATGTATTTAAGCTAATAAATTTAGTTTGATACTTTACTGCAAGAAGTGCTGTTTTTTCTGTTCAAACAGTTTTAGTTAAAGCAGTTTAATAGTATTGTTCTTTATAAGCCTTATGAGTATGGTCACCACCACTTTTAAAATCTGTAGTCACCACAATCCTGATCTTACACTGTAGAATCAGGCAATGTCTATGAAGAAAGTATTCGTAATCTAGGTATTTTAAAGGACAACATAATGAAGCATTTCTACAGAGATCAAGTTGTGTATCAAATGCAATTTCTAGCCCAAAACAACGGCTATCCATGGATACGGCTATCACATCAAAGATTAATCCATGGGTTCAATTTACAGACGTATTTACAAATTTAATTTTCTATCAATGGTTCGGTAACTACTGGTTGAAGTTGACTTTGACCTTCATTTGGTATTCACCAGTTCCATCTGACCATTGTCAACTGACTACTGGTTATTGAATCATTCTTTTGTAAACGAATAGATTCATTTGGTATTCACCAATTCCATCTGACCATTGTCAACTGACTACTGGTTATTGAATCATTCTTTTGTAAACGAATAGATCATTGGTTGTGGATGTCACATGACGATTTTTCTAATTTCAACATTAGTTTTCATACAAGAATTAAAGATGGCAGAAATTTTTCTTTCATCTGCAGAATCAAGAAAATGCTTTTTGAATTTTGAAAAGGAGGTATTATTCGAGCTAGTTAAATCAAAAATTAATGTTATAGAAAATAAACAAATAAATAAGGTATTCCAAAAATCTTGGTAACTTTCTTCTTGGAAAGAAATAGAAATGGAATTTAAGTCCACAGCTAGTGTTATGTAACGTATACAATGTTACAGAAATTAATTTTTAATTAAAAAAGCGTGCGATTAACTTAAACTTGGAAAGAAATAGAAATGGAATTTAAGTCCACAGCTAGTGTTTTATAATATAACGTATACAATGTTACAGAAATTAATTTTTAATTAAAAAAGCGTGCGATTAACTTAAATCTCCCAATCAGATACTATTATTTGGAAAATTCCTGGGAAGCATAAAATCTCAAAGCTAAAAGTAATTGTTCCATTGGAAATGGTGATATAATACAGTATTTGTTTAACTGATATTTTTAATAAAGCGATACATCCTATAAAAGCAAAGTTCTTCCAGAATTTCAAAATCATTCCTTCGATTAGTTATAATTTTTTTGTAACGATGACAAATTTTTTTAAAACTTGAATATTTTGTAGCATTTTCAATCATCTTATTCAAAATCCTTCATGTTACCATTCAGTACAGTTGCAGTAGCTTGAATAATAGTTTCGGCGCATGTGTCAACTTTGGATTTCGACTTCTAACCGTAGAAATACTTGGGTGAAGGTCAAGAGGTTGGTGAATACCAGTTTGAGTTTTGACTCGCGGTCCAGCTGACTTTGACTTTCGATCACGACTGGTGAATACGGCCGTTAGCAGTTTAACTTCAACCTCAGCCACTTCTTCGAATATCGTAAATAAATGATTAACGAGTTTGAAGTTGTGAAACCGTTTCCTGTGGCAGTTTGAAGTTTTTTCTATTTTTGCAAAGAATAAAAATAAAAAATTTCATTCTAGATTTGTCTAATTTTAAATGATTTTTCCATGTATTTCTTTTGTACAGCGCCATATTTTTCCCTATCGGCAGATTTTAGAACTGAAATTTTTTCCAAACATTCTGGAGTCCACCTTCCTATCTTTTAAATAGTATATGTACAAATTTTTGTGCCACTCCACTATTTAGAATTAGAGAATTCTGAATATGGAAAGTAATTAATTAATTATATACGGTAGAAGTATCTTTTATATAATAATCACATAATTCTATGTGATGATAATAGATTCGCGAAATTTCGCATGTCCGGCATTTGATATTAGAAATTTAATTAATTATTTCCATTTTGTTTCATTTAGTTAATTGTTAAAATCATTTTTTTTCTTTACTAAAATCATCCAATAATACAAATTTTAATTTAAAAATTTATTTAATTTTTAACATTTTGTTTAGGCGGCCGGATGGCCGAAGGGTAACGCGTTGGCGTACCACGCTGGAGGACCCGGGTTCGCGTCCCGGGTCTGGTCCCGGATTTTTTCGGGGTGCTGGGCCCGGCCCGGTGATCCCCGTCCTTCACCATCCGGCCCCCCTCCACGGGTGCGGGTGCAGCCCGTGGTTGGAACTGGCCCCGTCCCCTTAGTAATCTCCCTGATTGGAAAGGGGACGTAAAATATGCAAAAAAAAAACATTTTGTTTAAACTGAAATCTTTAAAATAAAGATAATATCCTTATTATATTTTTGATTTTTATTATAATCATCATATTTATATGCCTGCCTATTTTAATTCTTATTTATCGATATGCCAATCGATGTTAATTATCGAATTCATTTTAAATTTTTAAACAATCCAAGTCTATCACGGATCTCGTGGAGAGTATATTTATATAATTTCGATTTGTTTGCTCATGATCTTTTTCCTTCCTTTATAAATAGGGTTCCCAAAAAATTTAGCTCAGGACCTCCAGAATCATAACTCCGATACTGATGACGAATTATGGAACGGATCCGTCGTTTTCCGACGAACTCACTTGTCACGTGAACGTCATTTATTCTAAATTAATATCACTGATCCGATTCGAGAATTAAAGAATGGTCTCTTATTGATGATTTATAATAGATATATATATATATATTGCATTTTTATGCCCCTTTCTAATCAGGGAAATTACTAAGGTACAGGGATCACCGGGCCAGGCCCAGAACTCGAAAAAACTTTTCAGATGCCGGACCCGGGTCCTTCCGCGTGGCACACCAACGTGTTACCACTCAGCTATCCAACCGCCTAGGTATATATTTATTGATCAATTATAAAGAAGATGACATGAATTTTATCTGTAAACTAGTAATTTAAGTTGTTGCACGACTTTGTATAAATGAGCCGAGCACCGGACTTGTAGAAATCACTACAGTATTTTAAAAAGATGTTGTTCGGCAGGCACAACGAGCTGAAATAGACTGTATGATGTATGAACTTTGTATAAATGAGCCGAGCACCGGACTTGTAGAAATCACTATTTTAAAAAGATGTTGTTCGGCAGGCACAACGAGCTGAAATAGACTGTATGATGTATGAGTGACTTTTAATTATTTGTTAGGATAGCGATAACTACTGATTGCTTTTTTTTTGCATCGGGGTGAGGTAATAGAATAAGATGTTATTTAAGATTACTTATTATTTCTGAATAAATATTGTTATTTTGGATTGATAATTTTAAACAAGTTTTGTTACTAACTTGTTTGTTGCTTATATTATTATTTCAACCAATATTTTACATAGTATTAACAGACTAACTTACTAGTATCTTTTTACATAGTTCTATTCACTTAAACACCGGATGAATTACAGGAAATTCTAAGTGACCTCAAGATAGAAAGTAAGAAAATAGGACTATAAATGAATATGAGAAGACAAAGATAATGCTCAATACAGAAATAAACCCAGAATCAATGACAATAGAAGGCGGGATAATTGAAAGGGTGGAAGAATACAAGTACTTAGGACAAGTAATCACAGTACATAGCTAGATGGCCGAGGGTGTGCCACGTGAGTTCGCGTCCCGGGTCTGGTATCTCCTGAAAAGTTTTTTCGAGATGCTGGGCCCCTGCGTTCCCCGTCCTTCATCATCCGGCCTCCCTCTACAGGTGTGGGTGCAGTCCGAGGTTGGAAGTGGTCCCGCCCCTTAATAATCTCCCTGTTTAAATTATGCATAGAAAATAATTGTGCCTTACTACCAAAGGCTTACTATAATAATTACAAAACACATAATGCGCCAGCTTCCTTTGACACCCTGAGCGGGCGCTCCGCTCGATCGGATGTTGAGCCGGCCCTGAGGAAACTTAACCTGTGCATACTACCAGTAATGACGTATGGTTGTGAAACACGTAACAGAAACTAGCAACAACCGAAAGAAGTATAAGATACATGTAAAGATTCACCAGAAGGGACTGCAAGATCAATACCAAATAAGGGAAGAAACCAAAATAGAAAACATAATGGTAGCAGTTAGAAGCAGTAAGTGGCATTGGGCAGGCAATATAGCGAGCACACCGATAACTAATAGACAAAGAGAATTACAGATTGACAACCGAGGCAAGAGAAAAGACATTCTGGTAGGCAATACAAACTATGGAGAAATAGTATAAAAAAAAGTAATTAGTTCACAGTGGATGCAGATTGCGCCAAGATAAGTACTGTACATATGGAAACAAAGAAGGAGGAATGAAAAAGAAACGGCGATGGATGATGATTCAGTTTATCGTCATCGTTCGACTAGTATTATTTCTATTGTTCTTCGCTATTCTAAACTTTATCACAGAATTCAAAATTAAAAAAAATCAGAAGTTTGGATTATAGACTTACACTTCCAACTTATAAAAATACAGTATTATAAGATACTTACACGCTGAGTATCGCTCATAGCCATCATGATTTAAATTTATAATATATATTTTTAGAATTAAAACAACTTTCTAATCATCGAAAATGGAATTTTGGAATTAGTTTGAATTATTACTGTTTATTAGTCGTATAAAATTGCGTTCTTTTGAATATTTTAAATTTCAATACAATTAAGTTTTAAAAATTTAATTTGTGATTCTCGTGAATTTTAACTGAATTTCATATATATATTAAAAATATATATTTATTTAAATTAAAATCATTGAACAGATCATTATCATCCTTTGAAATTTAATTTAATACTTCAAAAAGAACTATTTTTGTCAGTCCACCTAATACTCTATGATAGTGTGTTAGGTGGACTAACAAAAATGAAAATCTCTATCTTATTAAATTTAAATTAAACATTTATTTCATGTTCGTAATGCTTAATTAATTAAGCTAAAAATCTTATTTGCTTTGTGAATTAATTTTAAGAGATCGAACGGATTAATCGCGAATAAATACATCGACTTTCCAACCAAAAGATTTCAGTTTGATTCTAGATCCATCTCTCAGATCAGAGTTTCCAAATTGGGATGCTAGTCTATTGCAAGAGTGGCACACAAAAATTAACAAAAATATCATTTTTGAGATAAACAAATAAAAAAATAAGTTCAAATTGGTGTCGAAAAACTGAATCAGCAAAAGGGTTATAAATACATATATCCATGTACCCAGAAACTTTCTACTATAGATGTTTTAAAGACAAAATAACGATCTCGTTTAGTGATTGAAAAAGAATTGCGGGTAGCCATGTACCCTACCCAGAAACTTTCTACTATAGATGTTTTGAAGACAAAATAACGATCTCGTTTAGTGATTGAAAAAGAATTGCGGGTAGCGATATCACCCAATTTGAGAGAATTTGTGCTGAAAAACAATCCCACCCATCGCATTATGTTGTATTAAACATGTATTCTATTTTTCGTTTTTTGTAAGATTTGTTTAATTAAATTAAAAATTATTACATCATAATAAATATATATATTTTATGTATAATAACTTTATTTATACAAAATGTGGTATATATAGAAAATTGGTAGAAAGTATTTATAAAATTAAACTATTATGAAAACGACGAATATTCAAGAAAAAAATAGAAATTTTGATATTTTATGTCTTTTTTTAAAGAGTTCACAATTTGGTCATTTTTTCGTTGCGTCATGATTACTTGCACTCTCAAGGAACTTCTAAAGTATGATATATAAACATAAACTTAGTCGGCCGGATTGGCCGCATGGAAACGCTTCGGCTTTCCACTCTGAAGGACTCGGGTTGGAGTTTCGAGTCCCACCGCTTGAAAATATTTATCTTGGGGTCCGGGTCCGGGCCCGGCGTTGATCCCCGTCCTCCACAATCCTTCTGACCCTTCCGCATGAATGGGTAGCCTGTGAAACGGTGTGTTTCGCGCCGTGACTCTTCGTATTCTAAGTGAATGAAATGTGGCCTCATCTGTTGATAAAAAAAACATAAACATTAAGAAACAAAATTATTTAATAGGAAACATAGTTTTTAAATCAATAAATAGTTTTGATGTAGTTCTTATATTTCTCGAATAATAGAGAGGCAAAATTTGAGAGTTGAAAAATTCGAGCATTTTCAAAATTTATTATAATTTTTACATCTCTTTCCAATTAGATTACTAAGGAACGGAGCCAGTTCCAATCACAGGTTGCACTCACATCCGTGGAGGGGACCAAATGGTGAAGGGCAGGGATCGCTGAGTCGGACTTGGAATAAACAGAAAAACTTTTCTTCAGATGCCGGATCCGAGTCTTCTTGTATGTTATACCAACGTGTTACCACGCGGCCATCTGGTTGCCAGCATTTTCAAGATTGTTTCCTCAATATCTGTAAACTAAAAATGGCAAAAATGAGCATTAAGCGATAATATTGTTTTTCTTGAAAGCTGTTCAAAGATGTATAACTGAATTTCAAATTTTGTTTTTAATTTTCGAAAAATATATATTAGAAATTTACATTGAACGGTTGGCGGGTCAGCCGCCGAATTGACCTTATTCATGGATTCATTTTCGGCTATATGGAGCCACCGTCGATTTTATGCTTTGATTGAAAGCGTGACATTTAAAATTTTATTTCGCTTATATTTACTATGAATGAATTTTATTTATTTTTTACTATGAATTTTAGCTTCATTTTACTTTGCCAAGAATTTTATTTTCAGAATTTTAGTTAAAGACGAATTTTTTTTTTCCGCGAGTTTTGGGCGAAAATTTAATAGATTAATTGAAGAAGTAGACTGTTTAGACTTGTGCTTTAAAATAAGAAGTGTAGTTTAGTTTTAAATTTTTATTGACAATAAGTAATCTGAAAAATAAATCATGCCTCGAATAATGATTAAAGGTGGTGTGTGGCGAAATACTGAAGTAAGAAGCGTCCAATTTAATTATATACATGATATAGTCATGATATAGTCATGATATAGTCATGATATATCCAACAAATTATTCGAAAATTTATTGTTCAATAAATGCAGAAATGTTTTGCAATAAATTTCGTATGAAAATCCGACAAAGTTAAATTGTTTAAATGTAATTTAATTATATAACATAAGTTTAAATGTGAAATATGTTGCTTTATATTTTTCATCTTAAAAATATGTAGCAATATATTTCACATTTTAAATTGAAATGTTATCTGATAAAACTTATATAATACATTCAGTAAACAGAAGCAAAACATTATGAGAAATGTTTTGATTTCATATAATAGAACATCTTCAGCTCAAGCATAGCTAGAAAAACCAAAAACAACAATAAAGTGATTTTGAATCCTATAATTTGAGAATTATCCACTTTTCCTCACAAAACAAAACTTTTTCACGTAATCAAAATCGATATTTCTGCCGAAAAATTAGATGATAGCCAAATTATCTAGTGCTCCAAAATTATCCTATAATTTTCCACTTATCTTTACAAATTACTTCTGTACTATTTAGACAGTATTGTTTCAGAAAGGATTATAGCAGTTTATAAATATTAATTTTTACAAAAATGAAACCAGTTTAGTAAAAATATATTATAAATATAAACAGTAATGTAACAATTTCAAAAGTATACTAATTTCTCAGATAATACAGATATTGAAGATCAAACGATTTGGACTGAAATTTGAAATTATTTGAAAAATTATTTGGACTGCTAGTTAGTGCTATCATTTGATCTACAGTAATGTAACAAAAATTATATATTAATAAATTTAATTTGGATTTGTCAGCATGTGTCTTTTATATATGTAACAGAATGTACTTCCATAATCAGTATTGTCTTAAAATTTAAATACAATAAATAAATTAATAAATCATTTGGAAATAATGAAAATTATCAATTGTTGTATAATAATAATTGCATGGTTTTGTGTATAAAAATGTATGATATAAGAGTTAAAAAAAATATAAATTGTTAGTTCAGTTGCTTAGTTGTTAATTGTCATTGCTAGTTTGAATTGACAAAATATCATAAAAACATAAAGTTCAAGGAAATTTGAGACAATTTTACGTTTGATTTTTGTTCTTAAGAATGCAATGATCAATTCCTTTTGTATGTTTGATATAATGGCCATCATATGCACTAACCATTTTATATATGTTTCCATGCTTCAAAACCTGATATATGTTTATTCAGGAATAATTTTGTCTGTACAACCTTTCTTTAACTGTTTTAAAGGCTACAATTGAAAAGGAAGCTTAATACTAGCACACACGAGCAGGTCACTTTTTATATAAAACACAAAAAAACTTTAAGTAACGTTTTTGGCTACAGTTTGCCCTCATCAGCTTAAACATTTGATTACAGTTTTATTCTAGAACTTAGAACTTGAATGGAAGTAAGCTTCCTTTTCAATAATTTTGTCCATTCCTTGTTGCAAACTTTCCAGAGT
Source organism: Olivierus martensii (assembly GCA_000484575.1). Classification (NCBI taxonomy): domain Eukaryota; kingdom Metazoa; phylum Arthropoda; class Arachnida; order Scorpiones; family Buthidae; genus Olivierus; species Olivierus martensii. The sequence goes on from AYEL01048074.1 coordinate 20,584, forward strand.
CCTTGCAGTATGTGGGCTTTGCAGAGAAAAAGGGCTTGCTTTAAGCAATCAGAGCTGAAGAAATCTGTGATGAGATGTTTGGAAACTTGACAGAGGTCAGCTCATTTAAGATATAATTTAGACCTGTGATTGATTTCAGGTGTTCCAAATAAGATATGATAAACTTCTCAATATGACTTGAAGTCTTATTTTATGGTAGATTATAATTTTATCCAGTTCTCCAGGATAAAGCAAAAGGATTTCTATTACCAAATATGATCTGAGCACTCTGTTCACCTAGTATTTTGCATCTATTTTAGCATTCTTTGGCTCATTGATTAAAGGGAGGCATCCTCAATTGATCATTCCTCCAACAATTATGAATCCTTCTAGCCATCTTTCATTGCAGTGTGTTAGCTATTCTTCAAGCACCTCATCTCCTGATCATGCATACATAATTTTTTCTTTCTTCATTGCAATAATTTAAATAAATATATGCTTCATCTAAAATTACTATAAACTCTGTCCTATACCTGCAAAACAATTTTCTAGTATTTGTTTTGCAGTTTTGACAATATGAAGGTGTTAGTTTGTGAACTTTGATCTTTCTCTTGGTTACTGAGCATAAATCGTTGTGAATAATAGTATTAATACTTTCCACAGAGAGATTACAACATTTAGCAATTGCTCTCTGACTGTTGGGTATTTGAACTACTTATGAGATTTTTCACTTTTCTGACGATATTGCTGGTTTGAGCAGTTTTAGGCTTAGCACATAGATTAAGATTTTCATCTGTTGATTTAACCTGACACTTTTTTTCCTTTGTTTTTGATCATTCTGCATATAGTACTTTTACTCAAAGAAATTTTTCATTTTTCTAACTCCTCTTATATAGCAGTCAAGGAATAATCTTGTTCAGGAAACTATTTAACCATAAATTTCACTTCTGCATTAGACTATGCCATCATTATAGAATATTTTTGAATGTGTGCATGTGAAATGCAATGGTGACAGTGTGATCAAATCTATGTTAGAAAGTCAATTTGATTGGATCTAAAATTTTTAAGTTAGCAGGTTTCGAAGTCATCTCAAATTTGCTTGAACACCCTCCACATTTAATCTTGATCTGCTGATTAGTTTTCAAATTGTTTTTTGCAGTGATTGTGACAATATGACTCCAATTTTTTAAACTGAACAATAACTTATTATTATTGAATAAATTGTTATTATTTCCAACAAGTTTTATGTCAAAGTGAAAACAATTCTGATACATTTAATTTTTCAGTCTTTGGTTATGCAGTTTGATATTGCACAATTGAAAGAAAAATAAACATTTTAACAAAATGTGACCAACTAACTTATACTAAAGATATTAGCTAGATAATTTAGTTGAGAACAATAAAAGTTGCAGTCTTACATGTCTTACAGAGGAATGGTTGATGGCATTTCTTATTACTAAGTCCAGTCATCAAAATATAGGTAGCCCTTGATTTGTGAAGCCTCAAATTATGCATTTTCAAAATTATGAAATTTGTATCCGTATAGATTTTATTACTGTTACATATGATTTACATGAATTTGTGTGTGTTTCTAGAAGTTTCGGTAAATGTAGTTATAATATACCTTGTTATGAAGGAATTTTGATCAAGGATTTTTTGCAAATATATTGTTGTATGAACTTTTTCATTTGTAAAATATTTAATTACAGTATACAAAAATATACTGTGCAAAAGTATACAAAATTGTGAGAACATTTATTGACAAAAATACAGTATAGCTGTACTGCATTTTTTGTAAATAAACATCCTCATTTTTGTGTGTATTTGTATTGAAAATTAATATAATTGGCCAGTTTATGGAACTTTGTTTTAGAAGGTTTCTCATTATATTCTATAATAATTTTACCTGAAATTACAAAGTTTTGAATATGATGTTATCTAACTCCAGTGTAAATCAAGGGTTATCTGTATATGCAAAAGCATTGATCTACTAATTGTTTAATTTAGAGGGATATATCTTTTAAAATATAATTCTAATAAAATATTTTTTGACTTATTTCTCTATATTGTTATGTTTTATGTACTTATATATGTTTTTAAATTATAAATAATTTATGATTAAATATAGTAAATATAAAATTTTGTTGTCTTTTAACACAAATACAAAATAGCTGAAATTGTAAACTGTTTTGTATTTGTAATTTATAGTTTATGAGAATTTTTTTTTATAAAAAGATATGCAAATTAGATTTAATTTATATACGAGGGCAATCCCAAAAATAAGGTCTCCTATATTTTTAGATATACAAACAACCGTTTATTTTCTATAATACTTACATCAATTTAAAGATTGACAACTGCCTTATTTTCTACATAATCGCCATTTCGGTCAATGCATTTTTGTAGATGCTGTGGCAGTTTTACAATTCCCATGTCAATACCAGCTCACCGCCATGTCCTTCAGGAAGCGTTCTTGGACTCAATTGTCACAGGTGACGAAACCTGGGCATTCCACTCTACACCTGAGACCAAACAACTGTCACGCGAGTGGTGGCATCCCTCTTCGCCCAAGCTGCGAAAATTCAAACAAACACAGTCTGCCGGTAAAGTCATGGCAACTGTGTTTTGGGACCGGAAGAGGATATTGTTGGTTGATTTGGGCAAAGAGGAATGCCCTACTCGCATGACTGTTGTTTGGTCTTAGGTATAGAGTGGAATGCCCAGGTTTCGTCACCCGTGACAATCGAGTCCAAGAATGCTTCCTGAAGGATATGGCGGCGAGCTGGTATGACATGGAAATTGTAAAACTGCCACAGCATCTACAAAAATGCATCGACCGAAATGGCAATTATGTAGAAAAGTAAGGCAGTCTTCAACCTTTAAATTGATATAAGTATTATAGAAAATAAACGGTTGTTTGTATATCTAAAAATACAGGAGACCTTATTTTTCGGATTGCCCTTGTTTAAAATATAAAAATTCCATATAAATTTTTGATGTAAAGTCCAATTTCACATTTCAGACTTATGTAAGTTGGTACAGTCTGATTTTTATTGGATTAATATAATTTAAATATAAATTGCTTTCTATGAAACCATTTCTGAAATGTTATTTATTTAATTAGATTTTTACCAAAGTTAAATAATGAAAATTATAATAAAATTTCTATATATTATTTGGTTTCAAATCAAATTAAAAATTTATTATTTTAAAAAAATTATTTTTTGTTAATTTGGAAAATTGGATAAGTATTCTTTATTTGAAAATTATGTGTGTTAAAACAAAATATTGAAATATCAGTATTTATATTTGCAGGATGAAATTTTGAAGGCTGCTGTAATGAAATATGGGAAAAATCAGTGGTCTCGTATAGCTTCCTTATTGCATCGAAAATCTGCTAAACAGTGTAAAGCTAGATGGTAATTACAAAGAGTTTTAATCATGAAAGAATTTTATATTATTTTGAATAATTTTTTTAAACAATAATTTAATTCTTTGATTGTTGTCAGTTAATAACTTCTGGGTATGGTATCACACTGGCAATTAATATAAATTAAGCTTAATTAATATAAAAAAATTCAAATTGTTATACCTCTCTTAATTTTCATCAAAATCTTTTGAAATTTTTACAATTTATTGGGAATTTTGCTGTCTTTCCTACATATTGGGAATTTTGGTTTCCTCATTTTTAATTTTGCTGTCTTTCCTACAGTGTAAGCATTTTTTTTGGAATTTATTTTTTCACAACTTTTTGTTCTGCTTATGAAATTGACAAAAACATAGTTTTTTTAATAAATAATTGATTGTTAGATAGTGAGTGACATGTCATCTGAACAAAACAAGCCATGAATGAAGCAATTTGGACCATATTTTCAGTAATAATTTAAAAAAAAAGAAAAACAAGTATTACATAACTATATTCTAATTGAAACTAACTAGGGGAATATTTACAAAGCAAATATTCTAAGCCAAATTAATCTCTAGTATAATAATTTAGAATTAAATTATAATTTTAATAATTATTTTTAAATCAAGGCACCATCTGTTTATTTTTTATTTTCTGAATTTTACAGGCTTATTTTAAGAAAAATGTGATTTTTTCTAAAAATTTTCAAAATATCATTTATCAAATTGCATAATCAGAATAAGTTTGGTTGGTTAGATTATGAAATCGATAGAATGGGATAAAAAAAATCCAGATTCTATCAAGTCATTCAAATATAAATATTGTTTGTTTACACATAATTTAAAAACATATTTCAGCAATCGAAAAAATTTAGGACCCATCATCAAAAGGATATATTTTCAATGATTATACACAAAAAACAAGAAAAAACTGGATTAATAAAATTAGGATTGAATTATTTTATATTTTTTTATTGTTCTTTGTTCTGCCGCCTTGATGTGTATAGATGTCAAAGGCAATCTTTGAAATCTATTTTTAATCTATTATTCAAATATTTTTACTGTTTTTCTCATTTTATATATTTGAATTTTGCTCATTAGAAATAATATATTATTAAAACGTATACAGGAATACCTCGATTTATCGTGGTTTATAATTTAATACCAAAATTCCAATTATTGCACTTCAAATTTTAAATTATCACAGGTGTGAGATGTAGCCCACTACATATGAAATCAGAATTATATTTAGTTCAAATCGCCACTCTCCAGGTAGCTCTCTTGTAGCACTTTTTTTATCCGATGGCACCTACTCATCACTCACCAGTAACTGTCTGCCTTTGCCGGAAGTATATGTGGATATTTATTTTTCTTTTATTTACCCCTACAATGAATACTAAAAGAAACAATGATATTAAGTCCAGCTATAAAGAAAAAATTGGTGATCAGCTTAGAAGATTAGCACATTTAACATACTGTATTTCTTTTTTTATCTCATATATAAATTTTAATAGATCTGAAAAATTTTTGGCAAAAATCACCCATTTTATATGTATTATTTATCCTGATTATCACAGATTTGATTATTATGATATTTTTTGTGGCAGCAATAACTGCGATAATCAAGGTATTCCTATATTATCAAAATTAAGATATTTTAATCTCAACATATCATCAGATATTGACTGAAATTATTATATATAAATTATACATTTTTTCAATTGAATAGTAAAATTTATTTATGCAGGTTATGGCCCTCTTGATGTTGCTACAAAAGCAACAGAATTAAGAGTGAAGACAATTTGATTTGTGGCTATGGCTGAATGTATATTTTAATATGCATTCATCACACAATTGATAGCATTATTTTTTTGGCTTTATTTGGCAATTTATTGATAACAAATCACATGAAATTACATTTTAAAAAAATGCAATATAAAAAATGACTAAACTTTGTATTACTGTGTATAATAATAAAATTGTTTTCTATTTTAATGTAAGAGGCTTACAATAGAAAATAAATAATAAATCTTCACATAATAATATATTATTTCGATAAAAAGTTGAAGTCCAAAGTTCAAAGTATTTATGTTAAGTTGCTATTAAGTCAATGGTGACAAACTGCAAATTTTGGAACTATTTTATGCAGTCCTAGCTATAATCCCCCAAAATTTAAGCTATATAAATAATAGCTATAATCCCAAAATTTTACTAATAAATAAAATGAATGTAAAAAAATCATTTTCTGTTATGAACATAATCAAACATTCCTTAAGAACGTGGATGTCGGAATGAACATTTGGAAGTGTATTAAGAATAAACATTACAAAATTTAATCTGGATTTTTAAAAAATGACTAAAGAAATAAAGAATTTCATAAAAGTCATTAATTACTAATTTCTTAAATAGGTAATAGGCTTATATGTTGTATTTTCTTCATAATTGTTAAAGGAATAAATATGTCTAATTTTTAAGTGTTGCACGGGATAATATTTCATTGATATGCTTATGGACATCAATGAAAGCCAGCAAAAGTTTGCTCACTGTTGTATTAGATAATGACTGAAAATATCATTTTTCTATGACACAACATGAAAATAAAGATCTACTAATGATACTATTGATAATCCTATATGCTAACCAGTGCTGATAGTAATAGTTCTTACTGATAATGCCAAAAAATCTTATTTATGGTTACAACAATTATTATGTTGACCATCTACATATTTTGATTTTTTTTTTTTTTTATATGTACAAAAAGAAAAAGTTCTTAATATGCAAATTTTGATATATAGAAATGTCAAAACATTGCTTATTATGACCAAAATTTGAAATAAACTTATTTTTAATTTAAAAAGAATTTCAGATATTACAATTCCTTTTCAGTTGTATTTTAGGATATGGAATAAAGAAGAGAATATATAAAATTCAAAATTTCTTTGTGTGGTATCATTTAATGATTACAAAATTTAAAATTCATAAACAAAAACATGTAATAATAACATCCAGATTATATAGATAAACTTCCACTTTTAACATAAAATTATAAATCTAATTCATAATTCATTATATTAATTCATTTTGTATGTATCGTTTTAGTTTAATTTTATTTTGTATACGCATAATGCTGACTTTTAATGTAATATGTATGTACTCTTTATTAGACATTCAAATTATTGTATATAGTTCTATTGTTCTAAAACGTTATATTATTCTTATTGAGCTGAAGATGGCTTAATAAAGCTGAAAGCGCTTCTCTCTTACGAATGTTTTTCCACTGTGAATTTGTGCTGAATTAGATTTATAATGTAATAATAAATATAAGTACATAAAATAATCAATTATTATAAAAAATAAAGAAAAATTAAATTACAGAAGACCTTGTTTAATGAAGATCTTTCTACTACTCTCGGTCTCTCTAATGTTAATGATGTCTTCACAATTTTTCTGTTTAATAATTTAATAATAATAAGCTTTTCTAAGAAGTCATTAGAGATATGTTAAGGAACTGTATCAATAATTTCAGTATTGTCCCTTACAATGTGAAGCTGTCATATGTCTTTTGGCTTAACCATTCTATGCCTTTGACTTGTTTAGACATCAAGAAAGTGCAACAAAAAATGATAAAACAATAATGAAAAACTTGAAAAAATTTAATCTTGATTTTATTAATCCAGCGTTTGTAAATCTGTATTTGTTGAAAATTACAGCCTTTTTGATGGTCATTCCTAAATTTTTTCAGTTGCTAAAATATTTTTTAAAATTACATTTAAACAAACATTGTTTATAATTAAATGACTTGATAGAATTTGGATTTTTTTTCCATTTTGTCAAGTTTATAGCTTAATATATCAAAGTTATTTGATTTTTGGATAAGATTATTATTATTATTTTTTTAAATTTTAAGTAAAAATTGAATTTTTTATACAATGAGCTATAACTAAGAAAATATTATAGATAATAGGAAAATATTCGTTAATTTGATTAAAATAAATTAAAGCATATCTTAATCTTTTATTTTTATTTCAATGGAATTTAGGAGAAAATCATGATAAATGATATTTAAACAATCTGCAGACATTTAAATAGGCATGGGACTTTTATTACTTTACAGCCACTCACTTTCCAGGAAATTGTAGCCACGTCTACTTTACCTGCGGCATGTGATATTGGATGGGTTGCAATAAACAATTTACAGTCCTGTTAGAGGAACAGAAAATATATTATAGCTGTTTTTGTATGAGATGAGACCATTTTCATATATGTTAAGATTTTTTGATGTAAATTAAAAATTTATAAAAAGTACTGCTAAAAATTGTGTAGATGAAGTAAGAACAAGTTAATAAAAATGACAATATTTCAATGAATTCATGTAATTTTTTAATAAATTATATTAGAATTTTATTCAACAAAGGTTATATAACCCTTGTTTTTTTATAAATAATTTCTGACAGTTTCAGCCAAATTTTTTCATTCATAACTAATTTTGTTCAGAAGACATACTGCTATCTAAAATTATCAAGTATTTCATTGGATGGCTAAGATTTTGTATTAAAAAAATTGTTTTTTCATTGATCTGATATATGCAACAAAATATTGTGAAAAAAATAAAATTTGAAAAAATGGTTATGTTGTTAGAAAAAGAAAAAAATATAATAAATCCTGAAAATTTCAAAAGATTTCATCAAAAATTAAGTGAGATTTCACAGTTTTAATTTCATTTTTTTTTATATATTAATTAGGATTAATTTCAAGAAATAGCCAGCATTCAAGGAGTTAAAGCAATGTTATATCAATTTAATCTAATATCATTTGTATATTGGATGATTCTAAATTGTAACTTCTTACTGGCTCTCTCTATATAAATCTAATACAGTGGTACCTCGCAATTCGTCACTAATCCATCGCCAAAGTAATGTCGAATTGAGAAACTGTCGAATTGCAGGACAATATTTCCCATATAAGACTGTAAAATAGATTAATTCGTTATTGGTCCCCATCCCACTCCCCTAACAGGTGAAGTGAGAGGGATACACTATATTATTTACTTTATTATATGTGTTTTACTATTGTATAACACACTAAGTTACAAAATACACTAGTTTATACACAAAACACAATTTATTTGCCATTGGATGTTGGAATGAAGTCTTCCAGCAGACACCTTAGCACCCATAATCTTCTGTCTTTGTTGCAAAACGTTGCCACAGTTGTCCTAGGAACATCATACTTGAGTTACATTTTAATTGTTCTACCTTTCTACAAAACACAATTTATTTGCCGTTGGATGTTGGAATGAAGTCTTCCAGCAGACACCTTAGCACCCATAATCCATGGATGTTGGAATGAAGTCTTCCAGCAGACACCCTAGCACCCATAATCCGTGTTGCAAAACGTTACCACAGTTGTCCTAGAAACGTCATACTCGAGTTACATTTAAATTGTTCTGTCTTTGTTGCAAAACGTTGCCACAGTTGTCCTAGGAACATCATATTTGAGTTACATTTTAATTGTTCTACCTTTCTGCACTTTATCTACAATTTTTATTCTTCGTCTCTTTGCTCAATTGAGTGTTCTTCTTTCCGGAATTATTCCTCTTTGTCTCTTCGCTCAATCGAGTGTTCTTTTCAGAACTATTCTGGTCAGTTCTCTTTGAATTCATCCTTATATTTCACTCAAAAAAATAATAACAACAACAATTTTTTTACTTTCTGAAAAATGTAGAATTGAAAATTAACACAAACAACATTTTTTTACTTTCTGAAAAATATAGAATTGAAAATTAACACAAACAACACGGGCAAACATCAAAGTAGCCCAAAAACTACTGACAAATAGCAAATGAGGTAAATACCAAATTAGCCCAAAAAGAACTGACAAATAGCAAATGACATCAAACACCAAAGTAGCCCAAAAAGAACTGACAAATAGCAAATGACATAAACTCCAAATTAGCCTAGAATTGAAAATTAACACAAACAACACGGGCAAACACCAAAGTAGTCCAAGAACTGACAAAAAAATAGGGCAAACACCAAAGTAGCCCAAAAAGAACTGACAAATAGCAAATGGCTGGCAAACACCAAAGTAGCCCAAAAAGAACTGACAAATAGCAAATGACTCAGCAAACACTAAAGTAGCCCAAAAAGAACTGACAAATAGCGAATGACATCACCACAATTCCACATGCGCATGCGCCAACCCGCGAAACTCAAATGTCGAATTGCGAGATCGACGAATTGTGGGACGTCGAATTGCGAGGCACCACTGTATTTAGCATATTGTTGTTATATCATAAAGGGATACTGTAAATACTGCTTTTGTAGCAAGGCATCACTGTATTTAGCATATTGTTGTTATATCATAAAGGGATACTGTAAATACTGCTTTTGTACAGGTTCTCTTGATTCTTTATCATTGCAAATTAAGGAAAAAATTACTTTTTGATGTTCTTGAGTGCAGAATGTCTTAGGAAGCTCCAAAAGCAATTGCTGTTCCTTCTTTTACATTTTTGAGAGTAGTGTGCATTTTTATTATCAAATTCCTTGTAATATTTATTCTTAATTTTTAAAACCATCCTGATAAAGTGTTCTTGAGTGCAGAATGTCTTGGGAAGCTCCAAAAACAATTGCTGTTCCTTCTTTTACATTTTTGAGAGTAGTGTACATTTTTATTATCAAATTCCTTGTAATATTTATTCTTAATTTTTAAAACCATCCTGATAAAATGCTTCCCCTTAAAGCCAATCATAAACCAGTCAGTTTTAAAATATTCAGTTCCCTCTGAATATTAGAGAAGTATTATCTCAGTCTGTATGCACTCCATAGTATTAAGGTAATATATGATGCATTTTTATATTTGGGATTATCTTTAGAGAGATTGTATATAAAAGAAAACTGGTAAGTAGGTTTATGATATATATTTATAGCATAATACTTTTTCTTTAATGACTTGTATATCCAAAAATATTACAAGTACACCCAATTCTGTTTTTACACGAACTTTTTTTACATGATTTTGATTTAGCACGAATTAGAAAAAAAAAATTAATTCTATTTTTACACAACTTATTTTGATTTAACACGGTCAATCCAAATTCTAAGAAGAAAATTTTGCTTTACTTTTATTTTTATAACTGCGACATTGGAGACGAGGAATTAATTTTGCGTAAAAGTCAATAAATGGTAAGTTATAGTTTTAAAACCTTTGTTTTATTAACCCCTTAGCCTACAATATCGTCTCAGAGATGTTGTAAGTCGGCCAGGCCAAATGTAACCAAAACGTCACAGAGACGTTTTGTGGCTGATCGGGCTAAAAGCGACTTAGTACACTCAATTCCTTCACCGTATTCGGATCTGCAGATATACTTTCTGAGAGATCTTGCAAAGTAAAGTTACTTGTACCAGTTACTTAAATTGTAGGGCAAGAGGTTATAACTGAAATATTTTTTGGTAGCCCTTACATAATGTCACATAATTCATCTATAACAAAAGTGAAAAGGAAAGCGATCTCTTTGGATATTAAAATTCGAATTTTTTTTCCTTTTCAAATGATAATTTACTTTGTATGATACATGTGCAATCTTTATGAAATAAAATGTTTAAGATCCTAACATGAAAACTCATAGTTTATTGTATTATTTTTGCTGATTTCTTAGGACTGGAACCAATCTATTTTTCCATAGATGCAATATATTTTTTTACACAAATTTTTTTTACATGTATTCTTTGAGAACGTATCTATCATGTAAAAACAGAATTGGATGTATTTGTAATATTTAACAGATAAAACAGCATTTTATGTTGTTTGATCTGTTCATTTTTAATTTTAAGACCATGTGTGGTTTTATTAATGATGTCAGCATATTCATAAATTGTATCACTGTTATTATTGATGAAAAAAATATCATTAACCTACCTCTTATGCATTATTATATTCTATAATAATTTTCTTATAACTAGTTCTTCATTATTATGTACAAGTATTTCAATTAGTAAAGTATTTTTTGGTTCTCCTATTGCAAGTTTACTGGATGAAACATTTGTACATAATAATGAAGAACCTACCAGATAAATAATCCCATACCTGTATATTAACATGTATTAATGCTTTTTTAATTTTCTTATTAGGTATGAATGGCTAGATCCAAGTATCAAAAAAACAGAATGGACAAGAGAAGAAGAAGAAAAATTATTGCATTTAGCAAAATTAATGCCTACTCAGTGGAGAACTATTGCACCTATTATTGGTAGAACAGCAGCACAGTGCTTAGAACATTATGAATATTTATTGTAAGAGTTTTAAATTTTTATTATTTTATAAAATTTCATAATATGATTTTATACATTTAAAACATTCATATTTCTATATAATATATAAATACTAATGTTCAGTTATCATAACTATAATTTAGTAATATTCAATATAATAAAATAAATTGAATATAAAAATTTTTGACTTTTTTAATTTGCTTTAAATTTAATAATAATAGTTTTAATTTAATAAATTTTTTTACTATAATTGTGAAAATATAAAAAATGTTTATTGGAAATTTTCAAACATTTTATAAAAGTAGATTTTAATTTTATATATGTAGTCATTTCCATCAAACTTTTTTCCTGTATCTCATTTTAAGTTTTTTATTTTTTTACAAAATTTTAGGGATCAGGCACAAAGACGAGAGGAAGATGGCGATGTTGCAGATGATCCTCGTAAATTGAAACCAGGTGAAATAGACCCAAACCCAGAAACAAAACCTGCAAGACCTGATCCTAAAGATATGGATGAAGATGGTATATAATTATTGTTTAAATGTTTGCTTTAAATTTATATGAAATTATTCCCTAAAATATTTATAATTCAAGGAATCCACAAGCACTTTAAGCAGGAAAAAATTACACAATTTATTATTAGATATTTAGTACTTATACTAATGATAACATGTGGTAATAGTTTTGGCCTTCTATGGTCCTTCTCAGCTGCTTCTTTCAAATGTGTCGTAATTCTAGTGTGTGATGCAGGCTGTCCCTGCTAGAATATTTTACAAATAAATGCCCAGTTAAGACCTCGCATTGGCATTTAAATAGTTACCAGCAAACTGTAGCTCCTGGTAACTCTTTTCTTTCTCTTTTAATTTCTTTCTCTATGCTATTATTAAATAATAATAGCATAGAGAAAGAAATATGCAATAGTTATTAATGATCAACCAAGTGTGTCCTTTTCGAAGGCATGCAATACAGTGTAAATTATAATATTTAATTATTATTTTGCTGATTCGGTATAGATACTCTACGATTTTAGTTAAATCATTTTTACTAATGTTCAAAAAATTACGCTACCTTTAAATGATAAAGTTTTTTTTTGTAGCACTTAGGTAGGATATAAATATCTTTATTATAGTTATTGTACAGTCACAGAAACGTTTTCGGTCTGTCCGACCCTCATCAGCTGTATCGATACTATATACATATATTATGTAAACCTTAATAACAGTTAAGAATTCCAATAAAATTCCAATAGGTTCTATTGGAATTCTTAACTAGTTTTAAGATCTACATAATATATGTATATAGTATAGATACAGCTGATCAGGGTCAGATAGACCAAAAACGTTTTTGTGACTGTACAATAACTATAATAAA